>JAVJIF010017329.1:0-71996 GCA_038442645.1 Agave tequilana
GTTTTTATTGATATTATGCATGGTAAAGAGGTGGAAGATGATGCAAAAATGAACTACAATCAATTCCATAGAATCCTCCATAGCTGCTGAAGCTAAGATTACACAATTAATGAAGAGGATAGAACTGCTTGAGTCAAGGGAACATTCTGCTGTCAATCAGTTCAACCCATCACCTATGGTCAAACCAGGTTGTACCTACTGTCATGATCTCAACTATGTCTTCGAGGATTGTCCCTTATATCTGCCTCAATCATATCAGGAGAACACGAATGCCGCTTTTACCAGATCCAATCATAATCCATACTCCAACATGTACAATCCGGGATGGCGAAACCATCCAAATTTTTTGTTGAGTCAGTCTGGTCCTGAGCAACATAGGCCACCATTTCCACATCCATATAATGCTCAGTCTCACCCACCCAGTTTCAATCGAAATCCACCGAATTTTCATCCATATCATAATCCACCACAATCTTATCAGAATCCACCACACTACAAAACACACTTCCAGTCTCCATACCATCAACATCCACCCCAGAATGATCCAGATGAGAAAATATCAGAGTTGAAGAAAATGTTAGAAACCCTAGCAAAGAGCCATCAACAGGATATGAATAAAGTACAGGTCCAATTAGGGCAATTGGCTAATTCTGTAAATGAGAGACAAAAAGGTATGCTACCAAGCCAGCCATTGCCAAATCTCAAACATCACTTCCCTCTGCATGAAGTGGAAGACATGGGCCCCAGTCATTGCAACGCTATTTATATTCTGAGATCTGGAAAGAAGGTAGATAATAGGTTTCTAACCAGTCATCCCAGCCAATACCAAAGTCAACACCTCCAGTTCCAGTACAACCAACTTCTGACATTCCATCTTCTAGTTCAGAGCCATCAAAAGCCAAGGGAAAAGAAAAAGAAGATGAGCAACCTTATAAGCCTAGTGTACCATTTCCAAATAGGCTTACAAATCACAAGATGAATGCTCATATGGAGAAGATAAGAGAAATGTTTAACAAGGTCCAAATCAACGTACCTCTTCTTGATGCAATACAACAAGTGCCTTCATATGCAAAATTCTTAAAGGAAATGTGCACCAAGAAGAGGAAAACACAAGTCCCTAAGAAAGTCTTCCTTGCATCAAACATCAGCGAGTTGCTCACTGGTCCAATTCCTGTGAAATACAAAGACCCAGGGAGCCCCACCATTTCTTGCATCATAGGACAGACTACCATCAATAGGGCACTACTTGATTTGGGGCCAGCATCAATCTCCTGCCTTTTTCTGTGTACCAACAATTAGGGTTAGGCGATCTCCGTCTTACCCAAATGACTATACAATTGGCTGATCGCTCTGTCAAGAGACCCAAGGGAGAAATTCACGATGTTCTTGTCAGAGTTGGGGAGTTCATTTACTCTGTGGATTTTGTAGTTCTTGAGACACAACCTGTGTCTAATACCATCATAGGGCTCAAACTCCTGTCATCTGGGACGACCATTCCTGGCTACAGCAAATGCCATCATCAATTGTAGGAATGGGTCAATGAGGATAACTTTTGGTGATATGACGAGAGAAGTGAATGTCTTCAGCATGCAACCTCGTAGGATAAAAGATTAAACATTCGAGGTTAACTTTGTCAGGAACAATTGTGAGGAGAAAAGTAAAGATGAGTCACAAGTTTGTGATTCTCTTGAAGTGAAAAATCCTGTTATCCGAGTACCCTTTCAAAAGGGGAAAGTTGATTTGAATATTTTCACTTTTAGTGAGCCAACCGTGAATGTATCCCATGAGGATACAATTCAAGAACCTCCGATTGATATAACTTTTGAAGACCTCTTCGCTGACGAAATCATGTGTCTGGATGAGCCAACTCGGGGTTGGTTAACTAGTTGTACATTTCTGAAGGATAATGTTGACCTCAGTTTTGAGGAGTTGTATGGAGATGAGCTGGAATTTCTTAACACTGGGAGTAAAGAAAATCAGAGTGAAAAATGTGGTGATGAAGAAATTTTTAGTGAATTTTGTGGTGAAATGAGGATGAATAACAATGAGCAATTGAAACTGAAAATGCCTAAGGATCAGAAAATAATTGAATTCGTTTCCCAACTATTCCCGCGCAAACAGACACATTGGAACGATGGGAAACGGGCCCGAGGGAAACGACCAAAGAAAACCCTAGGCGATGGACACACGTGTATATATTCCTTGTAAATAATTTTTTGCACTCTTTTGTAAATAAAAAAAGGAAAAAGAAGAAAATGAGGGACTTTTGTGCTAATTCATTTAAAAGAGTTCCACAACTTTCAAAACCCTAGGTTTCTACATATCACTTCTCCCTAGGGTCAAACTCCTTTTCCTCCACTTCTTTCAAAACTTCAAATCCCTAGGTTGTAAATTTACTTTTTACCTAGGGATAAAAGTGGAACTCTCAATCTTTTTCCTCCTATAAAAATCCACTTTAGCCTACCCCTCCTCCCTCAAACGCAAAAAGCACCACCGCTGGTCCAAAGAGACGGAGGGAGTGATTTCATACCTTTTACCTATTTCATGCATCTTTTTATCTTGCATACATTGAGGACAATGCATGAGATAGGTATGGGGGGGGGGGTAGATTCTAACCTAGGATTTTTATTTTCTTTTTAGGCTTTTTATTTCTAGGATTTTCATTTTCTTTTTTAGGTTTTTATTTTTTAGATTTTACCTTTCTTTGTAGATTTTTTAGTCTCTTTTAGATTTTACTTTTTCTTTTAGAAAAATAAAAAAATAAAAATATATATATATATAAAATAAATTAAAAAAAGGAAATTTTTGATCCATGTTTAAAGAATCAAGCTTGACTTTAGGGATTAAGGAAGCTCTTACTTATGATTTCTAATTATAAGTCGAAAAGAGGAGTTTTGTTGGATTTTTATGTTAAGTAAAAAAGGATAAGAAAGATTACTAGATTTTAATTCTTTCTTTAGAATTTATACATTAAACATATTGAAGGATTAATCAAAGACTTTGTGACTTTATTTGCATATATATATAATAAAAATATATATATATATAATAGAAAAAATATATATATATGTATATAAATAACTAAATAATTACTTAGCCACTAATTAAGCTGGTTAGTCGTGCCTCAAGAAGCATTGTCAATCACGCCTAAAGGTGGTTAAGTCCTTAACTCCTTCGTGACCTAGTTTACTCGAGTCCTCGAACCTTAGGGATGTTTTCTCATCTGGTGCCCTAAGACCGACTGGTTTGAGAGTCATCGGTAAGAGGCTCATTACAAGGGTAAATTAGAAAGCCTAAGGATGCTAAGGAAATGTAAATAAATAATATTGTATATAAAATAAATAATAAAAAATTAATATAGAAAATGTTATATATATTAGTAAATAAATAAACTTAGTCTAAGAAGATCCTTCATATTTATAGATGTATATATACTAGGGTTGATGCAAAATTTAGTTTTTGATCTTTTTCTTAAAAACTTAACCTAAATTGAAAACAAAACTCTAAATAGACACTTATAAGAGGAATGACAAGTTTAGGGTAACCTGAAACCTATAACTCAAGTAAGAATCTTGAAAACATGGATCAAAATTTTCACTAACACTTTTATTTTTCTTTATGGATTTTGTGGGTGCAATCCGCTGAAAACCCTCAGGAGACAGCACTCCTCCTCTAGGGTAACCTAGAGGTTTAACGGCTTGTTGCACGTGCTCAGTGCAATCGTGTCACCTACGAAAGTGGTGTAATAATCTAGTTAGGATTTTCTTTTTCTTTTCTTGTTTTGCTCGGGGACGAGCAAAAGCTAGGTATGGGGGTGTGATTGTAGTTCATTTTTGCATCATCTTCCACCTCTATACCATGCATAATATTAATAAAAATCTGTTTTTTACTCTTTTTTTCTCTATTTTTGTAGGTCCATATTTTAATGGAGAAGAGGCCAACAAATCCATGTAATTATCAAAGAATTAAAGGATTAATCAAGGCCCAAAATAGAAGCCCAAGAATTAAGCCCAGGTTCTGGAGCTATCCATGCGCCCAGTCAGCCTTCTAGAAGCGCCAACGTGGATAACAACCTGTAACAAACCAGCAACAGAAATCGCTGGCATAACGGCCTAGATTCTACCGCGGAAACGCGGCTCTGGCCGCGTTTCTGCGGTAGGAATCTGGCCGTTGGAGCCGCGTTTCTGCGGTAGGAATCTGGCCGTTGGGGCTGAGATTTGATCCGACGGTTCAGATTTGGGAGCTGATTCTTCTAAGGCCTATAAATAGACCATCAGGGCCAGTACGAAAGAAGGGGGGAGAATAGAGGAAAGAGCTTGTAATTTTTGATTTTTCTCTAAGTTTTTAGTGCTCTTAGTCTTCTTCTTCCTCCTAGAAATTCTGCAAGAGAGAGATAGTGAGAGAGTGAAAGCTTGTAATCAAGAGGTGACAACTTGAAGCAAAGCAAGGATTAATCCAATCTACTTTCTCTTCTATTGCAATTTCTAGTGCTTTTCATTTCTTACTTTATTTCCTTCAAGCTTTACTTTCATAGCATAATGTTGTGTTGTTTTCTTTCTACTGTAATGGATAGCTAACTTCTTCTAACATGACTAGCTAACCACTAACTTTGCTAACTTCTAACTCTTGGGTGATTGCTAATTCTTAATCTTGCAAATGTTGAGTCTCTTTCATCCCCGATGGGTTACTTTCATTCTTGGCAAACTTTTGTTGTAATTCCATATGATTCATGTGTGCCTCATCTAGAGCCTTGTCTTTAGAACAAGTGCCTTGATGGAACATGGAGATGGAGCACCAACCATATGCTATTTGTTGTACAACTTTCTTACTTCAATGCTAACATGTTATATGGCCTTGAATGACTAATGAATTTTGTATCTTCTACCTTAGCATCCCTTGAGTGACACTCCTCGATTCCACCATTGAAAGTCTATCTTGAGAGCCGATGAAATCAATGAGGCTACAAGACAAGTCCAAGATGATCACCATCTATCAAGTGGGAAAGTACATTGA
The DNA here is from genome assembly GCA_038442645.1 of Agave tequilana. Classification (NCBI taxonomy): domain Eukaryota; kingdom Viridiplantae; phylum Streptophyta; class Magnoliopsida; order Asparagales; family Asparagaceae; genus Agave; species Agave tequilana. The sequence goes on from JAVJIF010017329.1 coordinate 5,014, forward strand.
CTAACAAGCAAGACAAACACTTGCCGATGAACCAACATAAGGCATGCATCACCATAATAGAGATTAGTAAGTTAGCAAATTAGTAAGGTTAGGTAGTCATGATTTTTCCCATCTAAAAGTCTTTTACAAGTTTCCTTCTTTTAGTATTCTTTCTAAAGCAATTCTTGTTTTCAAATTCTTTTCACTTTCTTTCGTCGTTTCTATTTTCATGTACAAATCCACCGCAAATCCTTTCACCTATTTTTCCTTGTCTTTTTCATTCTTTTGAAACAAAGAACTTTCGTTTTCTTTCTTCAACATCGAACCGTAAAGCTTCCATCGTGAGCTCTCCTTGAGGATCGACCAGTATAGCCTATGCTACTACGGTGATTTGGAAGGAATACATTAAGCATTGTGGATACATTTTGGAGTAATCAAGCACCTAAGGTTAACTCTAAACCTTCTCTCTTTTATTGAATATCTGTGCAATTCTACTCCACTAATTCCTTTTCTTATCAATGGCCATTATGTTGGCTAACACATTTGGTAGCTTCTACATTAGCCATGTATCTCACCTCCAAAACACAAAGGCAGATGCTCTAGCTACGTTGGTAGCTATGCTAGCTTTACCAGCTGATACCAGCTACCGCCTTACCGTAACTACTTGTCAACTCTTCTGTCTAAAGTATAACCTAGAAGTCAGCGAAGCTCACACTACTTCAATTCAACCTAGAGATTGGAGATTCCCCATCATTGATTATTCCTTACATGGTATATTACCCGATGATCTCAAAGAGGCAGCTTGCATCCGAAGAAAATCTCATAGCTTCTACTATGATCCAGTGGTAAAAATGATATATCGCTGCTCATACAATGATATAATCCTCTGTTGCTTATCCAATTCAGAGCACGAGAAGTATTTAAAGAAGCCCAGATGGTATATGTGGCGCTCATCAACCAGGTCTAAAGCTGAAGGATCGATTGTGAAGGCTCGTGTACTACTGGCCAACAATGATTGCCGATACAATGGAATTTTGCAAAGCGGTGTAAAACTTATCAAATCCATGCAGATTTTATACACCAACCCTCGAAGTCACTCCACCCCACAGTTGCTTTATGGTCATTTGAAGAATAGGGAATTGATGTTATAGGACCCATTAGTCCTCCATCAACCAGAGGTCATTGGTTCATTCTTACAATAACTGATTTCTTCTCAAAATGAGCGAAAGCCACACCGCTCGCCGAAGTTAAAACCGTCAACGTGATTAACTTCATCAAATACGACATTGTCCATTGATTAGGTGTTCTCAAAAAGATTATCCATGACAATGGTCCCCAATTCGTAAGCCAATATTCTTTTGGTTCTACGATAAATACCGAATACAGAATATGGCTCAACTGCATGCAACTCTGCCACCAACAGGTTGGCAGAAGCATTCAACAAAATAATCATCAGGCTCCTCAAGAAGTTCGTCTCATCGACTGGAATGAGAATCTCATTGAGTGTCTTTGGGCCTACCGAACAATGGTCCAGACCCCTCCATGAATATACATTTTTCTTTAGTCTTGGGTATGAAGCAATCATACCCTTAGAAGTTCAAATACCATCACTCCATGTTGCCTTGGCGAATAAGATGACGGAAGGAGACAACAATCGATTACATATCCAAGAGCTTGACCCGCTGGATTAGAAGCGATTATAAGCTCAACAGCACATCGAGCTATATCAAGCTCAAATTCTAAGGCCTTTAACAAAAGGATCAAAGAGAGTCTTCCAAAAGGGAGACTTGGTTTTAGCTATCAGGTGACCCATGGTCATGACACATAAGACCAAAGGCAAATTCTAACCCAAATGAGAAACTTTTGTAATAGAGAGAGTCTACTCAAATGAAGCTTATTATCTCACAAATTCAAATGGCAGCACGCTCATGATGCAATTAATGGAAAAATTTTATAGTACTATCTCTGTGATCATATTACCATTGTACCTCTGATCAAATAAGTGCTACTTGTTATCATGTTAATATTATACCTCTAATCATCAAGTTAGTTTTGTCTAACTATTTCATTCCTTCATGGAATCCTTTCCCCTAAGAAGAATTCTATTAAGTTCCCCCAGAAATTTTTTTCCCCTATCACCCACGAAATCAAGATTTTCCTACAATGACAAATTAGTTTCATCGAATAGGGAACTGAACAATCTCCTTCATATTGTCAGAACTCGTTCATATTCCCAAAAGAATTTAGGTTGTTACATTAATGATTATCTCTAATAGCTCTTCCTTTCTTTACAATGATGATAATAATGTCATCAACATGGAACTAAACAATCTCCTTCACATTATCAGAGCTTGTTCTTACCCCCGGTGTTCTAAATATCATGTTAATAATTACCTCTGACAACTTCTTCAAAACCCCCATAGGACGCTAAAATCTTTAAAACTCTTATGAGATTTTCTCTCATTTCTCAGCGAGGTCCATAATGTTGACCCAAAGCTCATCACTCTAGTTTTGATGATGATTAATTCATGTAGTTATATTACTAATGATCTTGTGTTTATTTGGTTTCAGATTTTCAATCAAGTTCTTAGTAGGTGTTTAGCTTCAATGAAAGATTCGAAGTCAAGTTTTGAAGCTAGCACATGTTGATTCAAGAGATCAAGCATCAAGATCGCATCAAGATCGCAAGAGGAGTCTAGTTCTTTGGATCAAGGTTTGGACCAAGTCAAGAAGGAGAAGAAGATTTTCAAAACTTAAGTCTAGTTTTGTAAGTGTTAAGATTTTTATTTTAGACAAGATGTTAAAGATAGATTAGTTGTGGATTGCTCAAGCTCATACAGACAAACAAAATTTATATGTGTTTGCATAAGAATAGTTTTGATCTTAAAAAAATACCGTTTTAGTTTTGAGCTTCAAAGAAGATATCTTTAACATGGGACTCGGAGAGAAACCGATGAAGAAGTTGATATGGCACATGTGTGTCTCATGGCTAATGATAATACACCTAAGGTAACATCCGAACACTCACTTGACGATTGTGAATTATCTATGGATAAATTGGGTGAGGCTTTTGAAGAGTTGTCTAATAACTATGATTTTCTTAAAAAGAAGTATTTAAAAGTGAAAAAGGAAAATGAAACTCTTCAAAATAAAATTGTTATACTCTCAAAAGAAAAAGATGATTTCTTTTCCACACTCATATCCACACAAAAGATTTTAATACATATAAAATTTCATTTAAAGAAAAATTTTTATTAATTGATAAAAATGAGATTTCTATCTTAAAAGATAAAATTAACTCTTTAGGAGATGTGTTAAAGAAATGTGAGTTTGATAAAACTTAGTTGGAGGCAATATTTTATAAGAAATATACTCCAAAGAAACATGTTCATATTATACATGCTCATCATACCACACATACCCACACTCCTAAATCACAACATATACATACACATCATGCTAGACACACTATACACACCAAGTATGTTCACACCCTACACTCCTATCATGTTTTTATTTATGGTAGAGTTTATTCATGCACTTTTTTATGGCCGACAAGGTCACTTAGCCAGTTTTGTTTTGATAGAATAAATGTTTCTAATGATCATATTTGGGTTCAAAATTCTAACATTAAAGGACCCAAAAAAATTTGGGCACCAGAATTACCCAAGAAAATTTGGGTACCATAATTACCCAATTTGTTACATGATATGGTACACATCAAGGCTCCAAGACGTAAGGAGCGGTGGTATCTTGATAGCAGTTGCTCAAGGCATATGATGTGAGATATCAACAATTTCGCAACCCTATCAAGGTACCATGAAGGTGGCACTGTCACCTTCAGAGATGTTTCAAAGGAAAAATTATCGCTATAAGTAACATTAAAATTGGCTCATCTCCTTTGATTGAAAATATTATTTTAGTTGATGGTCTCAAGCATAACCATTTGAGTATTAGTCAACTTTGTGATAGAGATTTCAATTGATGATTTAGCTTGCAATATTTTAGATAAATAAATCAATGCATGTGTACTTTCTAGTTTTCGTATAAATAATGTGTTCGTGATTGATATGTCAAATTTATAATACAATGCTACATGTTTAAATGCCTTTAATGAAGACTCATGGTATGGCATAAGAGACTAGGTCATGTTTCATTTGACCATCTATCTATAATCAACAATAAGAAGTGGTGAAAGGTATTTCTTATTTGAAATTTGAGAAGGACCGCATTTACGATGCTTGCCAACTTGAGAAACAAACCAAGTCTTTTCTCAAACAATAAAGGATATCATGACATCAAGACTCTTGGAGTTAATTCATATTGATTTGTTTGTTCCTACTAAAGCCAAAAGTCTAAGTAAAAATCGTTTTGTCTTTATTTTGGTTGATAATTTTTCTCATTTTACATGATTTTTCTTTTAGAACATAAAGATCAAGCCTTTCACATTTTTAAGTGTTTAGAAAAAGAGTTGAAAAAGAAAAAAAAATTCAATTTTACATATAAGAAGTGATAGAGGTGGTGAATTCATTAACACTCCTTTATCACCTATTGTGAAGAACATAGAATCAAACATGAACTATCATGTCCTAGAACTCCACAATAAAATAGAGTCGTTGAGAGTAAGAATCGTACTCTTCAAGCAATGGCTAGGATAATGATAAATGAATACGGACTCCCTCAATACTTATGGGCCGAGGCCATAAGCACATTATATTACATCTCAAATAGAATTTATTTTTGTAAAAATACTTCTAAAACTTCTTTTAAAATTTACTGTATGAGTTACTATATGAGAAAATCTAATATTTCTTACTTCAAAATTTTTGGTTGTAAATGCATTGTTTTAAACACTAAAGACATTTAGAAAATTTTGATGCCAAATCTTATGAAGCCATATTTGTTAGATATTCAAATACTAGTAATGCGTATAGAGTCTTTAATAGATCTATTTTGACTATTGAAGAATCTATATATGTCAAGTTTGAGGAATCTAATGCTTTTGTGAAGAATGTTATAGAGATTGATTTCTTAAATGAAGACATGGAGAAGAGACTAGCCTATAGAAGGAAAAGCCAAAGATTGATGTACAAGGTGAAGTTCAAGAAGTTGAAGTGGAGCGAACACAACTACTTCCAAAGGATTGGAGATTTGCTTCAAATCATCCCTAGGACCTCATCATAGGTGATGTATCAAGGGGGTAACTACTCAATCCAAACTCCATAATTTATGTGGGCATTTTGCTTTTATTTTACACATTGAGCCCAAGAACATCCTCGAAGCCGAGGCCGATTCGTATTGGTTACTTGCAATGCAAGAAGAGCTCAATCAATTTGAGCGCAATCAAGGTTGGCATTTTATTCCTAGACCCCATAATAGACCAATTATTTGTACTAAATGGATTTCTAGGAATAAGTTGGATAAGTCGAGTAATATTATTAGAAATAAAGTTAGGTCAGTGGCCCAAGGTTACACCAAAATTGAATGTATCGATTTTAAGGAAACTTTTGCACCCGTAGCATGGCTTGAAGCCATACGAATCACACTTGCCTTTGCTTCTTATAAAGATTTCAAACTTTTTCGAATGGATGTCAAAAGTGTATTTTTAAATAGTTTTATAGAAGAAGAAGTGTATGGTGAACAAACCCTCAGGTTTGTTGATCCTACACATCTGAATTTTGTGTACAAACTTGATAAAGTTTTATATGGTTTAAAACAAGTTCCAAGAGCTTGATATGAAGACTTTCAACTTTTTTAATTTTCAACAATTTTCATAAAGATAAAATTAACAACACTTTGTTTACAAAGCATGTAGATATAGATATCCAAATTGTTCAAATTTATGTTGATGATATTATTTTTAGATCCACTAATGAGAAGCTTTCAAAAGAATTTAATTCATACATGAAGAACGAGAATGAGATGTCTATGATGGGAGAGATAAACTACTTTCTTGGCCTCCAAATCATGCAAAGGAGTGATGTAATCTTCATAAATCATGCCAAGTACACAAGAGAACTCATCAAGAGAATTTGAACTTGAAGATGCAAAATTAAGCAAGACTCCCATGGCCACTACTACTAAGCTTGACAAGGACGAACAAGGTATAAATGTAGACATTAAATTTTATAAAAGTATGATTGGTAGTTTACTTTATTTGATGGCTAGTAGGCTGGATATTATATTTAGTATGTGTGTATGTGCTAGATTTCAATCTTAATTGTGGTAAAGCGCATTATTAGATATCTTAAGGGTACTATTGGAATGTCTTGTGGTATCTGAAAATCGGACAATTTCTTATGACGAGTTATTCAGATGCCGACTATGCCGGTTGTAGAGTGGATAGGAAGAGCACTAGTGGTACTTGTCAATTTCTAGAAAATTACCTTGTTTCGTGGTCTTCCAAGAAATAAAATTTGGTACAACCGTCGAGGCAGAGTATGTTGTAGTTGGGGATTTTTGTGCACAAGTCTATAGATGAAACAGACTCTCCCTAACTATGATTTGCATTATGACCATATTAACATATTTTGTGATAATACTAGCATCATTCATATGACTAAAAATGCAAATCAACATAGAAAGACCTAGCACATAGATATTCGATATCACTTTCTTAGACATCACTATAAGAAAGGTATATTGAAATTGATTATGTTTCTACCAATTTTCAAGTTGTGAACATTTTTACTAAACCACTAGATTATAATAGATTTTCATTCATTTGTGCAAGTTGAATGTTTTTATTATGGATTCATAAGTTTTGAAAGTATTTTCAAATTATTTTTTATATATATTTTGAATTAATATCTCTTTTATATTGATGTCTTTTACCCTTTTTGATGCATAACAAAAAGCGGGAGAGATATTTGAGTTATTAAGTTATTTTTGTATTCTATACTCTATTCTCTTTATCATGCTTATATAATGGGTTGGAGGAAGGAGGATTGGAAGGATGGTTGGCTATATATGCATATTTTTCTCTATTGGTATCATCTTTACATATGCATGTATGTATCACTTGCTTATATTGTCAAATCAAATTAAAGTCATAATGGTTTCTTGTACTTGATAGATAGCATAATTTGAGGGGGAGCTTTTCAAGCACTTTCATATCTTTTATCTTAAATAACTCACATGTTTTGTCATCATCAAAAAGGGGGAGATTATTGGCTCAAGGTTATAATCACCTTGTTTTATAGTTTTGATGATAACAAAACATATATGGTTATTTGTACTAATCAAGCTCAAGTGGTTAAGTTTATTTTAGGGTTCTAAGGATTCAAGGAGTTTTCTTCCTCTAAAGGATGGTATTAGAGACTCAAGAAGACTCAAATACATAATCAAAGCTCACAGCACTTAAACATCGCTAATGGAGAAGCCCGGCAGAAAATCTTGTAGTCACCTAGAGCCTTGTAAGATATTAGTATGTTAAAGTATAGAATATGATAGTAATACGTAAGAAGTTACACACACAAAATACACGATTTTGAAAAATACAAGTTTTGGTAATATTGATATTTTTGCATGTTTGGTATTGATACATGTCTCATAATTTTTCAAAAATTTTATTACAAGTTTAGAACATATATTTTATCACTTATACATTGCTACATCACCCTTAAACCAATAGAAATATTTTGAAAATGATTTGAAGTTCAAAATTTAATCCTAAAACTGTTTAAGGCCAAAACGATCGACCGCCCAGTCGACTGGTGACCATTGCAGGCCAGAACGGTCGACCAAGCGATCGATCGGCCTTTGGCCAGGGGCATCGTGTTTGTGCACATTGTCGGTTGATCAACCGATCAACCGCTAACCCTTGCTGTCAACCGACGGTTGACCGACTGAAAGACCTTAACTATCGGTTAGGGTGGGTCTGGTCGGTCCCGACAGTTTAAAATTTTTTTTTTATATGACGAGCGGTTGACCACCCGGTCTACCAGAGCCAACGGCTCTATTTTGGATGACCTATCAGTCGACTAGCTGGTCGACCGACAGACTGCCAGATGGCCATAACGGCTAGTTTTTTTAATCTATTTTGTGTTTAGTATATTTTAACAGGCATTTTTGTTTCCAAGTATCTAAACACACCCCAAATGACCTGGTATGATTTATAAATGATATTTATCCATTGCCTATATATATGAGTCATGGGTTTTAGTTTTAGACAAGAAAATACATAAGTTTTCAAGTTTGTTTTTAAAGAGAACAGTTTTTCTAGCTTTCAATTTCCAAGTTCCTTCTTTTCAAAGCTATTTTCAGTTGGTTTTAAAACTCTTCTATTTTTTCAAACTGAATTTCTTCTCTCACTTAGCTTCTTGAGCATCACTTCATATTTCACTCTATAGGAAGTTGTAAGAGAGAGTGTTTGTGATCTTGTTAGATCACCAAGTGCTTTGTAATCTCAATTGACTTTGAGCTACCTCTTGTGTCGACGGTTGAGTAGGTGGAGTTGTGTACACCGGTCTTATATAGACCAAGTTGTAATTTCTTTGTGTAAGGTCCCTTTGTGAAAAATCTCTTAGAGGATAGTGAAATCCAACATAGTGGAGAAGGAGGAGATGTAGAGTAGTCACTCGAACCTCGGAACAAATTCTCTTATGTTTGCGTTTGATTGTTTCTTTCTCTCTATTGCTTTTTCATATTTGTGAAATTGTTTATCTTGCATTCTATAAGTGCTTTTATTCCATCTTTTCATTACCGGTCTATACTCATCTCAATAAGGAGGCAATTGAGCACCTCAACTCATTATCTATAGGAATCAAAAAGGAAAAGTTCTAGAACCCTTCACGAAAAATTTGGCTCCAATTCTTATTTTGAGTGACCGTTTACATAACTCATCATAATTAGTTTTAAAATTGCATTTGATTAGCAAAACACCTATTCACCCTCTTTAGGTGTATTTCAGTAGTCTCATTATAGACTTTTCATCGGGAACAGCATCATGTCCGCAGTGTAAGTATGAGTTCTTAACATGTAAGTACCGTATTCTTTGGTGTCATCATTTTGAAAGAAGTAATCACCGTTGATTCTAGCAGAGTTCGAGCAGTGAAAGTCTGGCCAGTTTTGAAGTCAGCTTATTTAATATTATTCAAAACGGGTCAGTGTACAAAAATTCTAGCAGATAGTTCTATGAGAGAGATAGTTCAACTATACAGTATCCCAGTTATTTTTGTGTCAAACAGAGACATGAGATTTAAATCATGATTCTGTTGAAGTCTTCAAAAAAGTTAGTCTTTTCTTCTATTCGGCTTATCTTATCACTTTCAGTCAGCCCGAGTAGCCCAATTAGACCATTCAGATTTCTATTTATCTTCATCAGGCATAATTTTCTTATTCACAGTTAACAAATCTGCAGTGATATAGTGCTATCTGCAGTATTATATGACAGAAAGTGCAGAAGACATTTAGGCCCAGTGTTATTGATCAGTCGGTTGTGAGCATTACCCTTAGTTATTCATACCTTGATTGGTATAATTCTCATACCTGTATTTATTTTCCCCTTATCGAAATTTTGAGAACAAAATTTTTGTAAGGTGGATGGAATGTAACACCCATTTTTAGAATACGTACTCAGTTACGTATTCAGATTCTTCGTCGTATTCTTTTGATTTTTTTTCCTTATATTTAATTTTGTTTTATGACTATTTATATCATCATTTAGTATTTAGATCCGAATTCTTGGATTCAGAATCAACCCAAGTTTGAGTTGGATCCCGATCAAGTGTATTGATCGATTTGACCTTTCTGATAGTCAAATTTGACTAGTTTCAGTTTCAAACATCATTTTCTAATATTTTAGTTTTTTCATGATTTTATGGAATATTTCCTAATTTAATTTCAAAATCTTTAAAATCGTGGTGACCGGTATCGCTGGTCGATTTCAAAATTTTTAATTTACGAAAGGAGTTAAATTTTTAAAATCCGCTTTCATGATATTTCTTAAAATCACATTTTTTACCTTAACGCATTTTTGGATATTTTTCTGAATTTATCAAAACTTGGCCAGATTTGGTGTCAGCTAGTATCACCAGTTGATTTCATGATTTTTAATTTGAAAACAGAATTTTATTTTGTCAACTGATTTTATATTATTCCTTAGGGTGATGTTTTTTTTTACCTTCGGGTATTTTGGAGATTTTTCTGGAATAGTCGATATTTTTCGATAATATAATAATATTATTATTTTGGAATCTTTTCCTTTCTTTCTTTCCTTTCTTTTCTTTTCTTTCTTTCTTTTTCCCTTCTCCCTGGCTCTCACGTGGGTTGACCACCCCCCATCACCTCCCCATTCCATCATCACTCCCATCCCCCATCTCATTTCATTCACTCTCTCTTTACTTTTCTCTTTCTCTATCTCTCTCTCACTTTCTTCCACCCTTAGCCTCTCTATCTCTTCTCTCCTTAGCTAGCGATCTGGCTGGCGACCCATGGTCGATGGCGGACCCCTACTCTGGGGGCCACCTCTTCCCCAAGCAACCCCACTTCTCCATTTCTTTCTCCTCCATCTCCCTCCTCTCAATTCTTTCACCATCTCTCTAATCCACTCCATCTTCACCACAACCACCATATCTACCACCACTTGGTGTCGGCGGCTCCTCTGGTGACCCCCATGGCTGGCGGCGACACACCTCCCCAAGTTATCTTGCTCTCCTCCAATAACAACATCATCTTCATCATCTCACCTCCTTCTCAAAATCCCACCACCACCTTCTCTTCACTTCCAAATTTTCCAAATTCACCACCACCACCACCAAATCACCACCTCCTCCTCTCAATTACAACCCCTACTTCTCCTCCTCTTTCCCCTCCACTCAATTTCACCATCTCCCCTTTCAATTTCTCTAAAAATCATCAACACCAACTTCATTTCACCACCACAACACTTCCATCACCCTTACAAACACCCTCCCCCTCTCCCTTGGGGTTACGCCAACCACCACCTGGTCAGCGATGGTCGGAACGCCGCCAGGTGGCCGGCGGCCCCCTGGCCGGAGGGTAGCCAGGCCACGACCAGAGGTCGTGGCATGTATTTCTCCCTCTCTCCTTGTTTTCTCTCTCTCCCCCTATACTCTCTCTTTCTCCCCTCTCTCCTCTAATATTCTATCTTTCTAAAATAATATATTTATTTTATTATATTGATGCCCATGCGCGTGCTTTGGACTCCGAGATTTCACAGCGTTTTTTGAGATTTAGGCGAGCGTTCTCACCTCTTTTCTAGGTTTTCCCGCTTCGACGGGTGATTGTATTTATTTGTATAAATGATGAAATTTTTGGATTTGTATATTTGTATCGCTAGAATTGTAGTGGACATGTATATTAGTGTTGTGGACATGTATGTGATGTTTTTATCAGTGTGGGCATGTACAGGTATTCTTTGGACATGTATCTGTATCGATAATGTGTGTAATAGTGTAGTTTAAATTCTGTTCATATATGTATGCTGTGACATCTCCTCTATTATCATGCGTGGCTGACCCTTCATGGTCGTTAGCCTCTGGACTTAACCGCTCTACGGCCCTATGTTAGCTTCCGGGCTTAAACTCTCCAGATTTTCTATCTTTGTTGAGAGCCTAGCTAAGCCGTGTGAATGTGTAATAAGCCTAATGGACACCTCGTCAGGCACGGCTTACTACGCTCCTGTTTGGCTTAAACCTCTGTGTTTTAATAGCTATATCATGTGCTTATAAACCGAGCATAATTGCGTAGCCTCGTCTGGCACAGTAAAATTATACACCTGCTTGCTTAGTCTCCCTGCTTAACATTTGTTGGTTCTCTTGCCTGCTAGCCATATTTGCATATGTGTTGTTGGTACTAAATCTCCTGCATGTATATACAGAGCCTCCGGGCTTAACCTCTCCGAGGTTTATTAATGTCCTCTGAACTTTCTAGCTACGCCTGGAAAGGCAGCTTAGCGCTCAGCGTTTTATAGCTAAACACGCCTAGGCAAAACTCTACCGGATTTTAAACTCGCTTCTTAAGCCGAGTCATTCCTGAGTTCCACTGGGTGTTTTAGTGATTGAACTCTATTCGCTTATCTTTTTCCCAGCTTGTTTAGCTTCGCTTGGATGTTCGCTTACTTACTTGCTCGCTTGCCTGCTTGATGATTTAGCTATTATTCTTCTTGATGGTTGTGAAGAGTTTGAAACCTTTACTTATACTATTTTTCAAAACTGTATTATTTTTCAGTATTTGTACCGGTCCCTTTTATCGGTACTATTTTCCTGTATCTGTACCAATCTTTTGCATTGGTACTGTTTTTTTGTATTCATACCGATCTCTGGTATCGGTACCATTTTCCTGTATTATGATTCAATAGTGATACCTATTTTGTTTATTATTTGACATGCTATTACTTGCAATACTGACCACCTGATACCTGTTGATATCACTTATCACCTCCCACCTGTCATGTTAACACTTGACATGTGATTATCACATTTATGGGAATCATGTATCTGTTATCATGTATTATATGTAGTGACCTGTATCTACAATACTTATGTACTCCTGTACTCTTGAATTGTTGAACCTGTCTTGCTCTTGCTATTCCCGTAAATTGATAATTACATAATAAACTAAAAAAAGAATAACTTACATCGGGTAAGGGAAAACTGATGGACTTCAAGTGGCGAATATTTTTATAGTGGTATTAGGTATGCTGTGCAACTCAAACTTCCGGTTCTACCTGAGGGCCTCCAGGTGTTCCGAGGGAAGCGTTGACTCTTTACCTCCTGTTACATTTTTGAATAGGCATAATATAAGGCCCACCTCCTATTTGCCTGGCAACAGGTTCCGAGTCAGCTCCGAAACATCCTGGGCCGTGGTCCCGACTATGTACGGCACCCACTGTAAACTTAACCCATTGTTTCATCATCAATTTTCAATGACAACCTTAGTTTACTCATATATGGATGCATGTGCGTTGGGACGCTGAGGCACATACCTAGATATATGGGTAGGATGAGTAATAATAATAAGATGATAATCAATAATTTGTCATATTGTTTTGCAATTAGAGTTGTATACATTCAGATTACGATAACATAAGATATACAGTATATAGATGAGGGTTTTCTTATTTAGATTATGCCTTCGACGTACTTATCTCATGAAGCTGTAATCTAGATTGTTCTGCTGATTTTGTCGTATTTACTTTCATCAGGTTTTAATTCAGATTTTCAATTTTATTATTATTATATTATATATTCCTGATTTTACCACCTGTGTACTACTCCATAGATCTTCTGCTATTACCATATTGTACACAGCCTGTCTCCTACCTGATATTACACCTGTATTATTGTGCCTAATCTCCTGACTTACTTATTCTTAGCTTTATACAGATTCTTTAGTTACCATATAATCACTGCTTCCTAATGATTCATATTGTTCTATTTAACTATTATTGTGGACAGCTCAGGTTGTGCATACTCAGTCGATAGAGACATGACGTATATGGTATATAGATGAGGGTTCCTTGTTTGGATTATCCCCTCAAGCATCAATCTCATGAATCCATCTACTGAGCCTATACAACTGATTTTATCATTATATATATTTCATCATTTGATGCCTCTTTCATTCTTGGGTGTGTGCTCACGACACAATTTTCAATGCATGCTTTTGATTCAAATTTATTGATACACGTGTGCTTGTTTGTGTACGCCACTTGGCATTCACCATACCACTCGTTGGGGAATTTCTAACTCCCTTGGATCTGCATGTCCAGATCCCGAAACTTGGAGCTTGTGAATTCTTACTGTTGCGGATTAAAAATGCGTAGCGGAAGCGTGGATCATCGGCAGACCGTCTAGAGCTCTTTTCTTTCAAGCCCCCTGCTAGGCTCTCGAGTTTTTCTTTTATAACTTGTGAGTATCTTTTGTATTGTTCATAATTGTATATCTCTTTGTATTCTCGCATTTACGCTTATCGGTGATGTAATATTCTTATAATATTGTGTCACATCCTATGATAACTTTATAATTGTGCTCATATGTTGGAATGTATAATGCACCACATACTTTCGTACTCTGATTCTTGCCTGTACTGATGCTTAGCGTATATATGTAAGGGTATTTTTGACCTACGTATATATGTCACAGTAACATTGATTGAGGTTTTCCTGCACACAAAATATAGTATTTCAGATTTAAGAATATGATGTGCAAGGTGCTCAATTCTACCGTTATAGCAAGTGGCTATGCGGATCGTGATCCACAGGGAGAGACTAGCGATGGAAGCTTGTTTAGTAAGTTCTCTAAAGTGTTTGAATTAGGAAGAAGATGGTAGATTAAGAAGATGGAAAATAGATTATATACAAAAAAATTGAAAAGAGTGATGAAGATGTTGGTGATCTAAACTAAAGAATTAAAAGAAAGAAAACTAAAAATTAAAAATTAACATACTTACCTCTTCGACCTGTTTACCTTTGATCCTTTGCAACGACTTACCTTGTCTTTGAAGGCATTCAAGTATGGCGTATAGGATCTTCCCCGTTCTCGATCTACTTACAAAAACAAAAAATAACTATACTAGCAAGAGAAGGTTTGTTCATCACCATAGGCCATCAAGGGCACTTCAACGGCTAAGCAATCTCGAAGCGATCAGATTATCTTGGATTGCAAGACATCAGAGGGAAACAAAAACAAAACAAGAATAGAAGAACAAAAATAAACTTTGAGTTGATTCAATTAACAATGGAAGAAAAGTTTTACTTACACCGATTGTCACCTTCAGTACAAGCCTAATCTCCTTCCTCCATGAAAGTATCCTCTCCTCTCAGTTACATAAAGAAAATTAAAAATTACAAAAAGAAAATAAAAAAAACTAAATTACAATCTACAAACTAGCCTAAGAAAAACCCTAAATTAGTTTCTATATTCGACTGTATGCCCTTCTCTGTTGCTCTACAGGGATATTTATAGGAGATGGAAGCAGTAGAGTCCCGGTATAACTCCTCCACGAAAACTGGTACCCAACGTCATCTGTATTGCCGCGGAAATGCGGCTATGGCCACATTTTCGCGGTCAATCTGGGGCATCTGGCCACGCGTTTTCTCGTGTGGCCTCCTCGATCCGTCCATCTGGGTATATCGTTTTAGTTCTGGCTTACCGACTCTTTATTTTGAAAATTCGGGATAACTTGAGAAGCAAGTTACCCTAAATCCAAATCTCTTTAAAACAAATTTTATCTTTGCACTCTCCTCTTTTTATCTTTATCCTTGTTCTGCAAGTAATTAGGATTGAGTAGAAGTCTATCCCTTTCCTCTTCTTTTAGTAATTGCAAATTTTACAAATGGTAATTACAACTTTGGCACTTGGTAATTGCAACTTTTGCACTTGGGCTTGCACATGGGCTTTTTGGGCTTTTGGGCTTTATTTAGGCTTTATTCTTTATTTAAATAATTACTCAAGACCTGCACACATTAAATAATAAAACATTAGTAATAGTGCATAATTGTAGGAATAAATATGAAAATGTGATAATAAATGTAGTGATAAATATGCATTTTTTTACTACCTATCACACCCCCACACTTATCTTTTTGCTCGTCCTCGAGTAAAAATCAAAAAGAAAAGAAAAATTAATCTATCTTAACTCACTTTCGTAGGAATCACGATTGCACTTAGCACGTGCAACAAGCCGTTAAACCCCTAGGTTACCCTAGAGGACGAGTGTTGTCTCGTGAGGGTTTTCAGCGGATTACACCCACAAAATCCATAAAAAGGAAAATATTTGAAATACGTTTGAAGAGACTAAGTGATATATAAGTTTTTAGGATTATCATTTTTATTCATTCTTAAACTTAGTCTTCATATAGTAAATTGTTATCCATTTTAGGTAAGGATCAAAATTGAATTTTTGTATAGTCTTTTTCGTTACCAAAAGTCATATGCATCCTTGTGAATCTTTACTAGGAATTCCTTAACTTGGACTCTCATGCCTCTTTATTATTATTATTATATTTTTTTCTTTTTTTTAATATGTATAACTCATCTAATTTTCTTTCGTCTAAGCATGAAGGCGTCTTGAGGCCCTCATACCTAACTAATTGACTATTAGATGTGTTAGTACATATATAAGTAATTTTTCTTAGTTTCCTTAGGCTTTCTAATCTACCGATGTAGCGAACTTAAAGTCTGTGGCTCCCGAACCGGTCGGTTTTAGTGCACCAGGTGAGAAAACACCCCCACGGACTTAAGGATTCGAGTGAACTAAGCCACAAAACTAAGGACTTTATTTATAAAATCACCTTTAGGCGTGAATACTTATACTTCTTGAGGCACATATATCCAGCTTAATCAGTGAATTTCTTTATATTTTATTTTATTTTATTTTATTTTATTATTTTTTTATTTATTTTTTTTTTACAGGCACAAGAGTCTTTGTCTTAGAATCCTAGATATGCATTAGGTATGCACATTTCATTAAGGTAAAAATTAAGACTAATTACTTATTCAATTTCTCCTCCTATACCTAAAAATTCAACAATTTATTTATTTTGACCAAGTTTTTAGAAATCCTAATCATGATTTTCCTAATTCTTAAGACTAACTTAGATTTCTTTCAAAAGATAAGTCAAAATATTGTCCCTTTTTCAAATTTTTTTTAATTTTTTTTACAACAATTTATCTACCTATGTTAGTATGTTAGTAAATCCTCCCCCCACACTTATCTCATGCATTGTCCTCAATGTATGAATGAATGCATATATGCATGAAAAAGAAGAAAGGGAAGAAAAATATTACCTTAAGGTGGTGGTTCCGGTGCTGGTCTAATTGGGCCAAGCGTTGCTACCCAATCAAGATAATGTGGTAGTTCACGGAACCTACTTTTATTGACCTCTTTTCTATTTACATATTTACAGTCTCAAGTATGAATAGGATCATGGAAGATCCTATCGTGAAACTTGCTTCCTTTACATGACCAGTCCTGGAAAATCATCACAGAATCATCATGGTCTATACCTATGTCCAACAAAAGAATGTGACTTGGTAGAATAGTCGACTTGGACTCAAGAATGATAGGTTCATGAACTAATACCGACTCAGGAAGGTGACTTAAGTCAAGTAAAGATTCAGGAGTCGAGCTTGGTTCAAGAAGTGGGTCCAAATCAAGAAGTTGAAATTCAAGTCCACAATCATTTTCCCATAATGGAACGTGACTTACTATTGGTGATTCAAGTTCAAGAATCACAGGTGTGGGAATCAAAATTGACTCTAATATATTACTTAAATCGGGTAACAGAACAGGAGTCAATATTGATTCGGGAATTTGAACTCGATCACAACAAATTTGAGAATCAAGGTCACATATCTTATTGAGTTCAATTTCATAAAAATGAGAACTTGACAATTTGTCAATGAGACTTTCAAAAGTATGAAATTGGTCAAGTTCAATATGATGATCATCAAAAATGGGTAATTCAATTTCATGATCTATGGGTACGGGAATAAATGTTGGCTCAGAAAATTGGTCCAAATTGGGTAAGAATACCGGAGTCAACATAGATTCGAAGATGGAAACTGAATTGCAAAGTTGGGGATCGGGATCATATTCACAATCTAATTCAATCTCATTGAAATTAAAACTAGCCAATTTGTCTAAGGATTGGGATTGATCAAGTTCATATTGATGTGATGAAATTGAATTTTGATCAAGGTCTTCTAGACAGAATGATTCTTGGTTCCTATCAACTTTGTTGGTTAGTTCAAGAATGTTTGAAAGTCTAGAAATTTGATCATTCATTATATATTGCAAACGATCCACTTTTTCTTCTAACCCATCGAATGGATCATTGGAGAACTAAAACATTGGTGATGTGGGAAAAGACGTATATGAAGATAATGATTGAACAGGTGGTTGACCATATGGCTCAGGGGTGTTGTATCCCCATTGACCCTGTGAAGAGTAGTGATGATTATTCCAATCTTGTTCATAGTATTGGGACTGGGGCATGTAATGATTCGAATAAGACCAATCTGGCACACTAGGTTGGTTAAAGTTATGATATGCTGGGTTGGTAATATCCGAAAAAGAGGTTGGTGTGTAATATGGATCAAAATTGGAAAAATTGTTGTTATAAGCCATATCACACAATAAAACACAAACAAAAAACAAACAAATAAGCAAACAAAAAAAGAAAAAATTCTAACCTAAGTTAGGGTAGACCTATGACCTAGACGACTCCTAACTGGTTAGACTGTCCACGGGAAGTATAACGCAGACTTTGACCACAAGCTAATCAGCCAGGTCAGGGCAAGATTGGTGGGAGGTTTTCCGTCAAAGACGTTCCTTAATTAAATAACCACCAATCTTCGGGCTTTCGGCCCTCAATCCCCTTTCTAGACACTGATTTGGCAGGAGTCAATTTCTAACACCGTTCCTCCTGAGGATAATCTCCTAATTGAGTCCGAGATGTCCCTAGGGCCAACGTCTACTCATTTTTAGTTAGGCTTGGGTTAGTGAGTGAGGAGATTGTTTGTGGGCCAAGGAAGGGTGATGAAATCCCCACCTTATCTTATTTATAGGACAAGCCCTTAAGTCAATTTTGTGCACGTGTAAAGCAATAGACAAATATTCACTCAAAAGCAGTAAATCAGCCAAGGGTGCTTCCTAGTCTATATGCAATGCGAACGTACCTTGTCTCCAGCACTCTTTAACAGAAATTAAAAATTAAATAGACACGTGCCTATATGCAAGAGTCTAATTTTTTTTTCAACAAATAGGTTATTGTTAATTAATTAGCAGTGTGCAGGGTGATTACAGAGAAAAGTTAACAGAGCAGTAAACACAAGTTGTAATTTGCAGCAACCTACAGAAAACTGAGTGAGTAGTTCACTACTCAGGCCGCGAAAACGCGGCTATTGCCGCGCAAACGCGGCTCTGTAGTAGGCTCTGTTGCTCTGCCTTCGAGGGCAGAGGCACAGAGTTGCTATATGTCCTTTGCTGCTGTTAGTTTTCCTGTTCTCCGAACCTGCAAACAAAAATAAATTAATAATTAGTTTTTTTTAGAGAATAACTTACCGTCCCTCCCCGGCAACGACGCCAAAATTTAAATTGAGGTTTTCCTGCACACAAAATATAGTATTTCAGATTTAAGAATATGATGTGCAAGGTGCTCAATTCTACCGCTATAGCAAGTGGCTATGCGGGTCGTGATCCACAGGGAGGGACTAGCGATGAAAGCTTGATTAGTAAGTTCTCTAAAGTGTTTGAATTAAGAAGAAGATGGTAGATTAAGAAGATGGAAAATAGATTATATACAAGAAATTGAAAAGAGTGATGAAGATGTTGGTGATCTAAACTAAAGAATTAAAAGAAAGAAAACTAAAAATTAAAAATTAACATACTTACCTCTTCGACCTATTTACCTTTGATCCGTTGTAATGACTTACCTTGTCTTTGAAGGTATTCAAGCATGGCGTATAGGATCTTCCCCCTTCTCGATCTACTTACAAAAACAAAAAACAAACTATACTAGCAAGAGAAGGTTTGTTCATCACCATAGGCCATCAAGGGCACTTCAACGGCTAAGCAATCTCGAAGCGATCAGATTCTCTTGGATTGCAAGACATCAGAGGGAAACAAAAACAAAACAAGAATAGAAGAACAAAAATATAATTTGAGTTGATTCAATTAACAATGGAAGAAAAGTTTTACTTACACCGATTGTCACCTTCAGTACAAGCATAATCTCCTTCCTCTATGAAAGTATCCTCTCCTCTCAGTTACATAAAGAAAATTAAAAATTACAAAAAAGAAAATAAAAAGACTAAATTACAATCTACAAACTAGCCTAAGAAAAATCCTAAATTAGTTTCTGTATTCGACTGTACGCCCTTCTCTGTTGCTCTGCAGGGGTATTTATAGGAGATGGAAGCAGTAGAGTCTCGGTATAACTCCTCCACGAAAACTGGTACCCAGCGTCATCTGTATTGCCGCGGAAACGCGGCTATGGCCGCGTTTCCGCGGCCAATCTGGGTCATCTGGCCACGCGTTTTCTCGCGTGGCCTCCTCTGGTCCGTCCATCTGGGTATATCGTTTTAGTTCTGGCTTACCGACTCTTTATTTTAAATATTCGGGATAACTTGGGAAGCAAGTTACCCTAAATCTAAATCTCTTTAAAACGAATTTTATCTTTGCACTCTCCTCCTTTTTATCTTTATCCTTGTCCTGCAAGTAATTAGGATTGAGTAGAAGTTTATCCCTTTCCTCTTCTTTTAGTAATTGCAAATGGTAATTGCAACTTTGGCACTTGGTAATTGCAACTTTTGCACTTAGGCTTGCACATGGGCTTTTTGGGGCTTCTGGGCTTTATTTAGGCTTTATTCTTTATTTAAATAATTACTCAAGGCCTGCACACATTAAATAATAAAACATTAGTAATAGTGCATAATTGTAGGAATAAATATGAAAATGTGATAGTAAATGTAGTGATAAATATGCATTTTTTACTACCTATCAAACATCTTAGTACCCGCGGGATCGGGGCGTTACAAAGGTGGTGGCGGTCGGGCTCATGGTGATGGCTATAACCAGGTGTATAAGAGGAGGAGTGGAGCTGGGCGGCACACAGGGCTGAAGCTGGGTGGAGCAGAGGTGTTTGCGTGGGTGGAGATGAAGGCCGTGGTGGTGTTTGAGTGAGAGGGCGGCGGAAGCTAGGGAAGAAGTGATGGAGACGATAGAGGCGAATGATCTCGTGCTCGCAACGACGGCAGAGTTACGCGACAGCCTAGGCGAAGGTGGCAGAAGCATAGGGAAGGAAGAGAGGGAGAGAATACAAGAGGGAGAGTGGGGTTAGGGTTACGAGTTGGGAGTGTGTAGGGAGAGAGAGATATAAGAGGCAGGAGATAGGATTAATATATAGGGGTAAAGTGAGCTTGGGCTTGTTGGGCTCATGCCATTAGGCTCATATGCTTTTCTTTTTTTTTCTTTTTGTAAAAGAAAGTGGGCTGGGTTGAGCTGTAAAGAGGGAAAAAATGGATATTACAACAAACTCCAGCAATACAAATAGCACCGCCTCAGAAGGAAAAAAAACTAGAGTTCAACTCAAATTGAAAACAGATCCAGAAAAGAAAACTATCAGACCTGCTCTATTAGTCAACTTATATGTCAGATTTGTTAACTAATGAGTGTATTAGTCGACTAATCAATGTTAAAGTCAATTATTGAGAACATCCAACTCTCTGTTGTGTTCCAAGTCGACTGATCAATCGTCTATTGAGATATGTGAGTCGACTACACTTTATGCATCTTTTCATGCTCTTCTGTTCTTTGATCTCTAAAGCTTTGTTGCCTTCACGACGTATTCGAGTTACAATCCTAACAGTCAGATGAAGGATCATTGAGGGTTTTAAGTGAATTGCAGGCGTGGGTCGATTTACGAGTAAGTTTAAGTAAGGGCAACAACCCTAATCCATTTAGGGAGAAAGTGAGAGAGTGTAACAATACTTGACGTATTTTTCTATTTTTTTCTAGGATTTTTGAGATGATTTAACTCTTAGCTCCCCCTTTTATAAGAGAGCTAGGGCTCTCTAAATTTAGCCCCAATCCTATCAAAATTCCCCAAATTTCCCCTAAATTAGCAAGTTCTCCCTATTCTTCTTCTCAGTTGCAGGTCGAGATGGCGAGTTATGGAGGAGAATGGTGGTTATCGATGATGCTTTCGGTGAGGTACGCATCAATGGTATCAGAGCGCGACTCTGCCGCAGCTCTCGGCGGTGATCCTGACAGTGAGTTCCTTCACTGGAGATCTGAGCTTTAATCTGGTGGCAGACTCAGATTTGGTAGCCGAATCATATCAGACTCTCAAGGGCGGTCTGATCCATGGGATCCTGGAGATGGTGGTGTCTTTTAGGCTACTCGGAGGATTGGGCATTCCTCTTCGATGACAACAAAGTCCCTTGGCTGCTCAGTATCCAGCATGTTCCTCTTACACAAGGGCTGGTTCATGAGTGAAAAGAGGCCATGGGAAGCAGGACTCTGATCTGAGGCTTGGCGACAAGTATAGGACATTTGTAGCTCTGTCCAACTACTCTGAACTGTCAGGATTGTCAGTATTGTTGACGATGGGGTTCATGAAACTAGTTCTCACTTCATGGGTGATCAGAGGGGAAAAGGTGAAGATCAGGAAAAATATCATTTACATGCCTCCAAGGAAAGATGGACTGCTCTCAAGAGAAGGTGAACATTGGCTGTTGGAGCTGGGAAGGGAAAGGAAAGAGTGGAGAGAAGAGATGCTCGGCTTAATGAGGAAGTGGCGCCATGAGAGACGAACGATCGATGATGAGAAAGCACCACAAGAATCTCCTCACTGTCTACTAGCTGCTCGAAAAAATGTCCAAGATACAATACCAAGGTCACAGACCAATTCTCACCTCCTGTAGCTCAAGCTAAAGAGCTAGGGAAGGAAGTAAGTCTGAGTTGTATGGGAAGGATATTCCAATGTTGGATGATTGTGAAGATGGTGAGGACGATGACAGTGAAGAGGACGTTGAGAATCCTAACGAGAAGGAGGAAGATTCAGTAATAGATTCTAACCCAGGGGTAGGGAACTGAATGATAATGATACGAAGGACAGGCCATCCCATTGGGCGTCTCCCGCAACAGTAGTAACTGCAGATGTTACACCAATTCATGGCTCCAAGCAACTCCATCTCAGTGCAATGATGCCATCGAAACCAACTACAATCCTAGGCCAATTCGAGCTCTTAGGCTGTCCTTCTGCTTCCAGGTATGCTCCTCAAATTCCTTCATGCCATAGGGCTTTGTGTGATTGTAATTGGGGTAAGTTTAAGGCACATGTGTGTGGGTGGTTTTACGGGTGGGAGAAGGATAACAGTGGAGTGGAAAAATCTGAAGTGGTTGAGAGGTTGGTGTGCCATGTTGGTGGAGTCATTCAGGAAAGAAGTGAGGAGTCTACTGGGGAAAAGATTGTGTGGGTCTTTCACCTGGTAGTGATGCAGTTGAGGAAGGTGCTTCTCTGCTGGTCATCAAGGGGCAGTCCTTCAATTGATCCCAATTTTGGAATTAGGGTTGGGTGTGCAAGTTATAAAAGAGCAGGCAGAAGCTGGTGGTGAGTTTCAGGCTTCTTAAGAGAGTCATGGGGAATGATTAGTCACTAAAACTGCGTAATTTATACCACATCTTCACATTTATTTCGTATTAAATTCTGTTAATAAAGCTTTGTTTGCTTGATTCTAGATCCATGGTGTGCAATGAAGAAGAAGACCCTAAATCAACATTTAATTGGTGATTAAAGGCCTACATGAATAGCTATTGACCTAAAGGAGCTGATTCATCAAAACCAGGGGCTGTAAAACCAAAATCGGGCACAGAACCTGACAGGGGACAGACGAGATCGCGCGCAGCCCCAGTATGGCCGCGAAAATGCAGCCTGGGCCGCGTTTTTGCGACCATGTGGGCGCGGCTGCGCCCGTGCTTCTGGCCAGCTGTTTCCAACTAGCCACCCTCTTCCCAGGTGGCTATAAATACCCCCTGGGTTCTATAAATACCCCCTAAGTTAGTTCTTCTTCTTCCTCTTTGTATTTTTCATTTTGTAGATCTTGTAATAGGGAGAGAGAGTGGTCATGCTTGGAATGCAAGAACGCTTGTAATAGAAGGTGACAATCTATGAAAGGTGCTCTCTTTATCTCTCTATGCTTTTTTCTCTCTAATCTCTTTTACATGTGTAGCTAACTTTTCTCTCATGGCAACTAACTACTAACCACCAACTAGTCTAACTTCTTTATGATAATACACATGAATCTAATAGTCTCTACTTGGCCTTGCTCTTGCAAGAGCCATTGATGGCTCATGATGATGGATCTGACACTCTAACTTTCTAACAAGCTAACATTATTTTATTTCATGCTTGCTCTTATTGGGTTTTGATGATCTAAGTGCAGCTTGCACTTGTTTGTAAGTTGGGTTGTGATGAGTTACATATGGGTCATGCTTTGAATTGCTCTTAAACCAAGGACTAGTGATGACCAATGATACATGTGAGGCAACTATCACTAAGAGGTTAGCATGTTGGTGGAGTCATTAGTAGTTAGTAGCCACGGGTTTTCTTTCTCTTTCACTTGTTTCAGAAATATATCAAAAACCACAAATGCATTCTTTTCTATGTTTCTCACTGCTTTGTTTTCACCGTACTTCTCTTTTTCATTCTTTCTTTTCTTTTCTTTTCATTCTTTAAAACTTTGAAGAACCTTTAACATACACGTGAACATACCGTGTAAGCTTCTATCGCCTCTCGTCCTTGTGGATTCGACTCGTTTTAGTCTCTATGCTATAACGGAAGTATCGAGGAAGCCAAAGCACACACAATTTAAATCTTGATTTCAAAACATACACTTTTTGTGCGCGATTTTCCCCCGATCAAATTTTGGCGCCGTTGTCGGGGATGGGAACGGTTTGATTTCACATTTTTGTTAACTTTTCTTCTTTATTTTTAGTGTGCAGGTTAAAGTTTTAGCATTACAGAAGTCCATACTTGCTCAAGTGTGGTTGGGTAAACTCTTATACATTCATATACTCTGCTGCTAATTTTTTTATATTACCTGTACACTGTAAATAATTTTAAGAATTAAAATACGAAAATTGGTTGCTTTAAAACGGTTTAGATATTTGCATCTAGGCACGTGTCAATTTTCATTCCAATATACTGTATTTTTATTCTTATTGTGATCTTGACGGAGGTGTACACATTGCATTGCATATAGTTAGGACAAACACTTCAGTGATTTACTCGGTTTTTTGTGTTCATCTTATCTATATTGCACATTTGCACAAATTGAACTTAAGGGCAAAATCCAATACAAGATAAGGTGGGGAAGTCATTACCCTCCCTTATCCCAAAAATCACCTCCCCACTCACACAACCCAAGCCTAAATAAAACTTGCTAGACGTTGGCCCCTAGGGACATCTCGGACTCATTTAAGAGATTGACTTAAGGGGAAAGTTGTTAGAAGTTAACTCTTGTCAAATCGGTGTCTAAGGTTGGGGATTGAGAGGCGAAACCTCAAAGAACAGTGGTTTGGCATAATTAGGCTCGTTGCTCCGGCACGGATACCTCCCACTGATCTTGCCCCTACCTGGTCGATTAACTCGTGGTCAGCTTCCGACAATTACCCCCCGTGGACAGTCTAACCAGTTAGGAGTCGTCTAGGTCTAAGTCAACCCTAGTATAGGCTTGTTTTCTTTTTCTTTTTTTTTGTATTTGTTTGTTTGTTTGCTTTTCTTTTCTGTAAATTGTGATATGGATTTTAACCACAACAATTCTTTCAATCCTAATATGAATCCATATTTCACTCCGACCTCATTTGACTCGAAAAACTCCAACCCGGCTATGTACAACATGAACTAACCATATATGCCTAGTTGGGATTATCCGACTCAATATGACCCATATCTCCAATCCTATAACCAAGATTTTCAAAATAATTTCAACTCTTCACAGAGTCAATGGGGGTTCACCTCCCCCGAGTTAAATTCTCAACCATCTTGTCCACAATTTTCACAATATTTATTCCCTAATTTTTATTCATATACTCCTTTTCCTGAACTACCTATTGAAGAAAAATCATTATTGGAAAGGACTTTGGAAGAAGCAATAGAGGCCCAAAAACAATTTGAAAACAATATGGCCTCAACATATCCACAAAATTTTTAAAATTCATATAGTTCATTTCCAGAACCAATCAAAGAAAAATCATTGTAGGAAAAAACTATGGAATTCGTGCAAGAGACCGAGCGCATAATGCAAAATACCATTGACTTTCCATGTACATCAAATGTTCAAAATCTTGCCATTTTGAATGACCAACATTCAATTCCTGATATTTTGGCAAGTTTTTCATTTCCTGAAATTGAACTTGAATATGAATGTGAACCTGAGCCTTAACTTAGCAATTCGAGTCCAATCCTTGAATCAATATCAACTCCTGTAGTGTTACCTGTGAAATCACCTAGAGGGGAGGTAAATAGGTGATAATGCTAATCAATGCACAAATTAAAAATGTTATGATGTAACGATCATCCGAAACAAGATTAGAAGCCGAATACCCCGTGAAGGACTCTGAACTCCTTCCTCGTGATTCCTCTAGATAAGAGTTTGAGGTGCGCAATGCAATCTTATTGTGTGAGTATTGATCGACAATATAGCAATGAATATAAAGCAAGTAAACCAATCGCAAACACTGAGATTTGTTCCGAGGTTCGAGCACCCAGCTCTACGTCCCCGCCTTCATCCAGAAGGATTTCTAACCACTATAACTTCCACAAAGGATTACAATCACAATGGAGTATCCGACTCCTCAATCACACTCCTCTAGTCCAAAGGTAGTGGAACCACAAATACAATGATATCTTGGTGATCAAAAGACCACAAACTCTCTTTTGAAAAACTCTTTCCCTTACAAAAACCCTATAGAACAATGTGTAGGATTGAAGCTCAAGTTTTGTAAGTGAAAAAGAAAATAAAGTTGAAGAGAGTTTTGAATCAAAAACTTCAGTAAAAAGAGAGAATTTTGAGCACAAAAACTGAGAGCAAAAACTTCTTTTGAAAGACTTAAACTTGATTTCTTTTGTAAGAGATTGTTGTAATCACCTCAACCCTGATCATCCCTATTTATAGGATAAAGGTAGGGATTAAAGAGTAAACTGTTATAATGAGTAATTAGGAAATATTTGACCCAAAACCAGCCCCTAAATTTGTTTAGAGAAGAAAATCACATTTTAAAACATGTTTAATAAACTAGCTGTTAGGGCTGAAATCAAGCACACGGTCGACCGGGTTTTCAAAAAATTTAACCGTTGCCAGCCCACGGTCGACCGCCCCAAACAGAGACTAAGGTACTTTCAGTCAGCCGAAGGTCAGTCGACCGAAATGGCGTCCGGTCGACCGCCCGGTCGACCGGGAAACGTGCACACATGCACGCACCCAAACGGTCAGAAGTGCGATCGACCGCCCGGTCGACTGTTTGACCTGAAACAGAGTCGGTCGACCGCCCGGTCGACCGCCCGGTCGACCGCAACAGGCCAAAAATAGTCTTTTTGAAAATAGTTTTGAAGATCTTGAAAATTTTCAAAGTAGTTTTGATCAAGACATGGTATAATATGTAAATATAGTTTAGAATATGTTTAAAACTATTTTGTACATAGGAGAAATATCTTTTAGAGAAATCGTGTGCAAGAATTTGTGTGTGGAGAAAATTGAGCTTCAACACTATACACTATTCTTTAACACACTAAAAAATATAAAAACTGAGAAATGAAGTCTCTGAGCCGCGTTACACCAAGCTCAAGCCTTCTCTTCTATGAAACCGTCCTCTTTCACCATTTGCCTTTTTGCATCATAATTCCTTGCAATAGTTTAGAAAGACCATCATGACTAGTACTAACCTGAAACTCATTCTAAATAACTTATTAGTACCATATAACTTCTATGTGTTTTGTTATCATCAAAACTTAAACAAATAGAGAGTGTAACCTTTTGGGCCAACAATCTCCCCCCTTTTGATGATAACAAAACATATAGGTTATAACACAAAATATAATAGAGAGGTAAAAGCTTCCCCTCAAATGATGCTATATTAAACAAGTATAAAATAATTTTTCATGAGAGAATTTATGAATGAAAAAATTTGAAAGCATCAATAAAACACCAATAAATCAATAAAACACCAAATCACATAACACATATTTCTCCCCCTTTTTGTCATACATCAAAAAGGGATATATTAGCAAGAAAAACTTCCTTATTCAACAACACAAACATTAAGTTCACCACATATAAAAGAAAATCAATTATAGTCAAGTGTTTAGTGAAAATATCGGCAAGTTGAAAATCAGAAGAAACATAATCAATATCAATATCACCTTTCTCAAAATGATCTGTAAGAAAGTGATATTCGAAAAACTCGTCATTGAGAAATCTCAGATTTTCGGATACCATAGACCCATTCCAATAGTGCCCTTAACATAACGAATAATGCGCTTTACCGCAATTAAATGAGATTCTTTGGGACACGATTGGAATCTAGCACAAAGACACACACTAAACATAATGTCCGGCTTACTAGCCGTTAAATACAACAAGCTACCAATCATGCTTCTATATAACTTTATATCAACACGCTTACCTTGGTCATCCTTATCAAGCTTGGTAGTGGTAGCCATGGGAGTGTTGCAAATTTTTGAGCCTTCAAGTCCAAATTTCTTGATGAGTTCCTTGGAATACTTGGCTTGACATATGAATATCCCATCACGCATTTGCTTGATTTGGAGTCCAAGAAAATAGTTCAATTCACCCATTAATGACATCTCAAATTCACGTTGCATGCATTGTTCAAACTCCTTGCAAAGTAACTCATTAGTAGAACCAAAAATTATATCATCAACATATATTTGAGCTATAAGAATGTCACTATCAACATGTTTAGTAAATAGTGTGGCGTCTACTTTGCCTTTAACAAAATCATTTGAAAGAAGAAAACTAGAAAGCCTTTCATACCAAGCTCTTGGAGCTTGTTTTAAGCCATACAATGCTTTATCAAGTTTGAAAACAAAATTAGGATGAACATGATCTACAAAACCGAAAGGTTGTTCAACATAAATTTCCTCATCAATAAAACCATTTAAAAATGCGCTTTTTACATCCATTTGAAAAAGTTTAAAATTTTTAAAAGATGCATAAGCTAGTGTGATCCGTATGGCTTCAAGCCATGCTACGGGTGTAAAGGTCTCCTCAAAGTCGATTCCTTCAACTTGAGTGTAACCTTGGACCACTAACCTAGTCTTATTCCTAATAACATTTCCTGACTCATCCAACTTGTTCCTAAAAATCCACTTGGTACCAATTATTGGTCTATCGTGGGGTCTAGGAACAAGGTGTCAAACTTGGTTGCGCTCAAATTGATTGAGCTCTTCTTACATAGCTAGCAACCAATATGAGTCACCCTCGGCTTCGAGGATGTTTTTGAGTTCAAAATGAGATATGAATGCAAAATTATCACATAATTCATGGAGTTTGGAGCGAGTGGTTACCCCTTTTGATACATCACCTATGATGAGATCTTTAGGATGATTTGTAGCGTATCTCCAATCTTTAGGAAGTGGTTGTGATTGTTCCACTTCATCCTTTTAAACTTCACCAATGGGTTCTTGCTTTTCTTTTTGAATGGGTGAGTCCTTCAAGGATATTTTCTCCATGTCCTCACCTAATAAGTCAATCTCTATCACATTCTCAACAATAGTATTAGATTCTTCAAATTTAACATGCATAGATTCTTCAATAGTATGAGAAGATTTATTGAATACTCTATAAGCTTTGCTAGTACTAGAATATCCAACAAAGATTGCATCATAGCCCTTAGCATCAAATTTACCCAAATTATCTTTAGTATTCAAAACAAAACACTTGCATCCAAAAACTTTAAAGTATGAAATATTTGGTTTTCTTGAATGATAAATATCAAAAGAGGTTTTGAAAGTATTTTTACACAAGTAAATACGGTTTGATATGTAGCATGCGGTGTTTACGGCCTCGGCCCATAAGTATTGAGGGAGCCCAATTCACTTATCATAGTCCTAGCTATTTCTTGAAGAGTTCTATTCTTTCTTTCAATAACTCCATTTTGTTGTGGAGTTCTAGGACATGACATTTCATGCTTAATTCCCTTTTCATCACAATAAGTCATGAAGAGTTGGTTAACAAACTCACCACCTCTATTACTTCTTATCCTTAAAATCGAAAATTCTTTTTCTTTTTCAACCCTCTTTCGAAAAATCTTAAAATGCGAAAAAGTTTGATCTTTGTGTTCCAAAAAGAAAACCAAGTGAAACGAGAAAAATCATCGACTAAAACAAAACATATCTACTTTCATTTAAGCTTTTAGTTTTAGTTGGTCCAAAAATATCCATGTGAATCAATTTTAATGGCCTAGTTGACATGATATCCTTGATTGGTTTGAAAGAAGACTTGGTTTGTTTCTCAAGTTGGCACACACTATAAATGCGATCTTTTTCAAACTTCAAACAAGGAATACCCTTCACCAATTCCTTAGAATTAATTCTAGTAAGGTGATCAAAAGATGCATGTCCTAATCTTCTATGCCAAAGCCATGAAATCTCATCAAAAGCATTCAAGAATTTAGTAGAACAATTTAAATTAAGCATGTCAATAATATAGACATTATTTTCACGAAATCCGGTGAGAATACAATCATTAGTTTTACAATCAAAAATTTTGCAAGAAGATTCACCAAACACAACTTTGAGACCATGATCACAAAGTTGACTTATACTAAGCAAGTTATGTTTAAGCCCATCAACAAGAACAACATTTTCTATTAAATGAGATGCACCAATCTTAATGTTACCTATACCGATGTGATGCCCTTGGAGTCATCTCCGAAGGTGACGGTGCCACCTTCAACGTACCTTGATAGGGTTGTGAAGTTGTTGATATCCCATGTCATATGCCTTGAACAACCACTATCAAGGTACCACCGCTCCTTACGTCTTGGAGCCTGGGTGTGTACCTACATCAAATAATTTAAGACTTAATTTTGTACCCTTATTTTCTTGGCTCCTAAAGAGTTAGTGTTTCGAACCTACACAAGATTATTTGTAGTATTTATATGATCATAGCAAAATTTAGCTAAATGACATTCCGGTCACAATAAGTGCATCTATAAATTCTTCCATATTTGAAAGCATAATGAGCATGTGGCTTACGAACATGTGAATTATGAGCATGAGTAGTTTTAACATAGGTGACATGAGATGTGTTGGCATGATGAGCATGAAAATTTTTAGCACGAGTTGTTTTATCATTTTTAGCATGTGGAGTGTACATATGCTTCTTTGAAAATATTTCTTCTAATTTAGTCGTATTAAAAGCACATTCTTTTAAAACATTACCAAAATCATTGATTTTAGTTTTTAATAAGGATAATTCATTTTCATCAATTTTTGGAAATTTAGCTTTACAAGCAACTCTATAAGCATCAAACTCTCTTTTTGTTGAAATAAGATTAGAAGAAAGTTCATCCTTTTCTTTTGAAGAAATTACAAGTTGATTGTTAAGCATCTCAATTTCCTTTTTCAATTTTGAACATTCTACCTTTTTATCATCAAAACTTTCAGAAAGTTCAACAAAAGCATGTTCTAACATTTCTCTACTTATTTCACTTTCTTCATCAAGTGGTTGAGTGATTACCTTGGTGTGTTTGCCATGAAACACATATTTGTCGTGTCGACTTCATCTTCGGATTCACTTTCCGAATCCCAAGTGGCTTTATATACCTTCTTTTCAATTGGCCTCTTTTGCTTCAAGGAGGAGGTCATCTTTTTCTTGAAATCGGGACAATCGGCCATGATGTGTCCGGGTATCCGACAGTTGTAGCATATGATCCTTTTCTCCTCCTTCCCTTCTCATCGCTTTCTATAGTTGAGCTTATTCTTGCGGTACATTCTCTTTACGTTTCTCACAAGGAGAGATAGCTCTTCATCCTTTTCTTCATCTTCTTCATCATCGTAGTTGGTAGAGGAAGACTTGAAAGCTATGGCCTTTTTCTTTTGAGGTACCGCTTCTTCTCTAGCCTTCTTCTCCATCTCATGAGTCTTTAGATTTCCGATAAGACTAATGAGCTCCATCTTGTTGTCATTCAACTCCTTCAAGCTGGTAGCTTTGATTTCCCATGACGAAGGAAGAGCACGAATCACTTTACGCACCTTTTGGTCGTTGCTTATATCAGCACCTAGAGAAGAAAGAGCATTGGTAATCTTAGTAAACTTTGTAATCATGTCATCAATAGATTCATCTTCTAGCATTTTGAAACTTTCATATTGGGAACGCAAGAGATCTATTTTAGCTCTCTTGACTTGTGATGTCCCCTCATGAGTGATCAATAAGTGTTGTCAAATCTCATAGGCGGATTTGCAATGGATAATCCGTGTTAGATCATCCTCATTCAAAACTAAAAGTAGGGCATTTTGAGCCTTAAAGTTAGCATCAAATTCCTTGAAGGTGAGTTCAGACCAAGTGTCCTCCTCACTTTCGGGTCTACTATAGGGCTTGGTCAAGGACTTAGCAACTAAACTACGTAGAGATTGTAGAAAATAGTCATCCTAACTTTTCATATGGGAAAGTTGAGTCCATTAAATTTGGGAGGGGTCTTAATGTTACCGGCCATCTTTACTAGTGTATGAGTGAAAAAAATGCAAATAGTGATTAGCAAATTTTAGGATCTCTCAAGGATGTGAAGCCAAAAACTAGAGTTCTAGCTCTGATACCAATTGAAATCACCTAGAGGGGGGTGAATAGGTGATAATGCTAATTAATACACAAATTAAAAATGTTATGATGCAACGATCACCCGAAACAAGATTAGAAGCCGAATACCCCGTGAAGGGCTCTGAACTCCTTCCTCGTAATTCCTCTAGATAAGAGTTTGAGGTGCGCAATGCAATCTTGTTGTGTGAGTATTGATCGACAATATAGCAATGAATATAAAGCAAATGAATATAAAGCAAGTAAATGAAGCAAGTAAACCAATCGCAAACACTGAGATTTGTTCTGAGGTTCGAGCACCAAGCTCTACGTCCCTGCCTTCACCCAGAAGGATTTCTAACCACTATAACTTTCACAAAGGATTACAATCACAATGGAGTACCCAACTCCTCAATCACACTCCTCTAGTCCAGAGGTAGTGGAGCCACAAATACAATGATATCTTGGTGATCAAAAGACCACAAACTCTCTTTTGAAAAACTCTTTCCCTTACAAAAACCCTATAGAACAATGTGTAGGATTGAAGCTCAAGTTTTGTAAGTGAAAAAGAAAATAAAGTTGAAGAGAGTTTTGAATCAAAAACTTCAGTAAAAAGAGAGAATTTTGAGCATAAAAACTGAGAGCAAAAACTTCTTTTGAAAGACTTAAACTTGATTTCTTTTGTAAGAGATTGTTGTAATCATCTCAACCCTAATCATCCCTATTTATAGGATAAAGGTAGGGATTAAAGAGTAAACTGTTATAATGAGTAATTAGGAAATATTTGACCCAAAACCAGCCCCTAAATTCGTTTAGAGGAGAAAACCACGTTTTAAAAACGTGTTTAATAAACTAGCCGTTAGGGCTGAAATCAAGCACACGGTCGACCGGCCGGCCGACCGGGTTTTCAAAAAATTTAACCGTTTCCAGCCCACGGTCGACTGCCCGGTCGACCGCCCCAAACAGAGACTAAGGTACTTTCAGTCGGCCGAAGGTCGGTCGACCGAAATGGGGTCCGGTTGACCGCCCGATCGACCGGAAAACGTGCACACATGCACGCACCCAAACGGTCAGAAGTGCGGTCGACCGCCACCGTTCTGACCTGAAACAGAGCCGATCGACTGCCCGGTCAACCGCAATAGGCCAAAAACAGTCTTTTTGAAAATAGTTTTGAAGATCTTCAAAATTTTCAAAGTAGTTTTGATCAAGACATGGTATAATATATAAAATATAGTTTAGAATATGTTTAAAACTATTTTGTACATAGGAGAAATATCTTTTAGAGAAATCATGTGCAAGAACTTGTGTGTGGGGAAATTGAGCTTCAACACTATACACTATTCTTTAACACACTAAAAAATATAAAAACTGAGAAATGAAGTCTCTGAGCTGCGTTATACCAAGCTAGAGCCTTCTATTCTATGAAACCATCCTCTTTCGCCATTTGCCTTTTTGTATCATAATTCCTTGCAATAGCTTAGAAAGACCATCATGAATAGTACTAACCTGAAACTCATTTTAAATAACTTATTAGTACCATATAGCTTCTATGTGTTTTGTTATCATCAAAACTTAAATAAATGGAGAGTGTAACCTTTTGGGCCAACAACCTGAACTAAGTAACATTCTTGAGCCAGTTTTGATTCCCATACTTTCTGAAATTGATTCGAGCATTTCACCCATTCACATTCCTTCCGTGGATGAAACTCAAGATTCAATTTCCTTACATCCATTTGAACTTGCCCAAAATTTTGAGAACCACCTTGACATTTTGGCAAGTTATCCTTTTCCCGATATTGAACTTGAGCTTGAAAGTGATCCTGAACCTCAAGCTGGAAATTCCATTTCACTTTTTGATTCAATAATGACTCCGGTATCTTTATCAAATTTTTTCTCTATTCTGGAGTCAACATTGAATCCTGTACCAGTATACCATTAAACAGAATCACCAATATCTTATGATCACACTTCATTAATGGGGACAGTATGTGAACATCAATTCTTTAGTTTAGACCCTATTTTTGAATAAATTTCGACTCTCATTGTTGACTCTCGACTTGATCTGAGTCAACTTTCCGAGTCGGTATTGATTTTTGTTCCTGATCCATTTGAGTCCAAATCCATCATCTTCCATAGTCACACATCATTGTTGGACAAGATTATTGAAGAAACTGACTCAATAATTATTTTTAAAAACTAAAAATTAGGGGGGATAATTTTTTAAATAAGATCATACATTCAATCAATATTTTATTGGGTCATGTTAGAGAGGTCATTGGTGGGTTTCTGCAAGATTCACGTTATCTTGATTGGGTCGCAACGCTTGGCCCAGTCAGACCACCACCGGAGCCACCACCTGAGGTAATTTTTCTTCTCTTCCCATTTTTTTCATGTATATACACATTCACGATGCATTGAGGGCAATGCATGAGATAAGTGTGGGGGAGGACTTATTAACATATGTTAGTTTTAAATTTTCTTTCTTTTACACTTCTTTTTAGGAACTTTTGTATAAAAACTTTTCTCTTTTCTTAAAACTTTTCTTTTTCTTTTTACAAAACTTTTTGAATTAAGAGAAATAGTTTTGATCCATTTTTAAGAAAATTAAGATTATCTTAGGAATTAGGAAGGCCTAAAATTATGAAATTTTTAAACCAAGTCAAAATAATAGATCTTATTTAAATTTTAAGATAAGAAAGTAAGATTGAAAAGATAATTTGATCTTAAATTTATGCACTTCACACTTACATAATTTTTGGGATTGAAACAAAGACTGAAAATGTGATAAAAATATATTTAAAAAAATGATGATAATAAACACCACTATTGAAGTTGGGTAATTATGCCTCAGGAAGCATGATTATTCATACCTAAAACGGTGGACAAAAATAAAATAATTCCCTTTAGTTTTGTGGCCTTGTTTACTCGAGTCCTTAAGTCCGAGGGATGTTTTCTCATCTGGTGCCCTAAGACCATCTGGTTTGAGAGTCACCGGCTAAAGGCTCACTACCAGGGTGAATAAGAAAGCCTAAGAAAACTAAAGGAAGAGGAAAAAAGAAGAAAAAAATAATAATATATATATAATATAAATAAATGGCATGAAAGTTAGAGTCGATATCCCAAAAATCTTCACAATTCACTAAGTGCGTATTTTTTTTAAGAGTTTTATGAAAGATCAAAGAGTCAATTCAATTTTAAATTCTTACATTTAATTTATAACAAGATTTTTTGCATTTTGACTTAGTTTAAGAAAGAACAATTTCTGGTTAACCTCTGACTTTGGATCACTTACATTTTCGCAAAAATACTTCAACATTTTTCTCTATTTTCAAAAAGCGTTTTCAAAATACTAACATTTGATTTCTTTCTTTATGGATTTTATGGGTGTAATTCGCTGAAAACCCTCAGGAGATAAAACTCCTCCTCTAGGGGAAACCTAGAGGTTTAATGGCTTGTTGCATATGCTCAGTGCAATCGCGTCACCTGCGAAAGTGGTATAATAATTTTCTTAGTTCTTTTTGTTTTGCTCGGGACGAGAAAAGATAAGTGTGGGGGTGTGATTAGTCACTAAAACTGCATAATTTATATCACATCTTCACATTTATTTCGTATTAAATTCTGTTAATAAAGCTTTGCTTGCTTGATTCTAGGTCCATGGTGTGCAATGAAGAAGAAGACCCTAAATCACCATTTAATGGGTGATTAAAGGCCTACATGAATAGCCATTGACCTAGAGAAGCAGATTCATCAAAACCAGGGGCTGCAAAATCAAAACCGGGCACAGAACCTGACAAGGGATAGACGGGACCGCGTGCGGCTTGAAGCGCCGCGCGCGCGACCCCAGTATGGCCGCGAAAACGTGGCTTGGGCCGCGTTTTCGCGGCCATGTGGGCGCGGCTGCGCCCGTGCTTCTGGCCAGCTGTTTCCAGCTGGCCCCCTCTTCCCTGATGGCTATAAATACCCCCTGGGTTCCAGAGTTGCAGATATATAGAGTTTAGGGTAGTTTTTCATTCCTTTTTGTAGTTTAGTTTAGGTTAGGTTAGTTCTTCTTCTTCCTCTTTGTATTTTTCATTCTGTAGATCTTGTAATAGGAGAGAGAGAGTGGTTCATGCTTGGAATGCAAGAGTGCTTATAATAGAAGGTGACAATCTATGAAAGGTGCTCTCTTTACCTCTCTATACTTTCTTCTCTCTAATCTCTTTTACATGTGTAGCTAACTTTTCTCTCATGGCAACTAACTACTAACCACCAGCTAGTTTAACTTCTTTATGATAATCCACATGAGTCTAATAGTCTCTACTTGGCCTTGCTCTTATAAGAGCCATTGATGGCTCAAGATGATGGATCTAACACTCTAACTTCCTAACTCTCTAACAAGCTAACATTATTTTATTTTATACTTGCTCTTACTGGGTTTTGATGATCTAAGTGTAGCTTGCACTTGTTTGTGAGTTGGGTTGTGATGAGTTACATATGGGTCATACCTTGAATTGCTCTTGAACCAAGGATTAGTGATGGCCAATGATACATGTGAGGCAACTATCACTAAGAGGTTAGCATGTTGGTGGAGTAATTAGTAGTTAGTAGACATGAGTTTTCTTTCTCTTTCACTTGTTTTAGAAATATATCAAAAACCACAAATGCATTCTTTTCTATGTTTCTCGCTTCTTTATTTTCACCGTACTTCTCTTTTTCATTCTTTCTTTTCTTTTCTTTTCATTCTTTAAAACTTTGAAGAACCATTAACATACACGTGAACATATCGTGTAAGCTTATATCACCTCCCGTCCTTGTGGATTCGACTCGTTTTAGCCTCTATGCTATAAAGGAAGTATCGAGGAAGCCAAAGCACACACACTTTAAATCTTGATTTCAAAACATACACTTTTTTTGCGTGATTTTCCCCCAATCAGGAAACTTACTGGTTAATGGTGCATTACTTATGGGGAGCCAGGATGAAAGAAGTAGGATAAGAGTTTGAATACTAGTATGACCTGGTTACAAACTCAGCCACTTGAGTCCATGCAGAATTTTCAGCAAAAGTTCCTAGTTCCTCAGAGCCAGTGCAAGCAGCAGCAACTAGTTAAGAACCTAATCAGGCTTGTTCTTGATCGTAAGGAGGGCACACTTGAGTCTATAACTGGGAATACTTATGCTCAGCAACAGTTGATGGAGATGCATGCTGTTAAAAAGACCCAGGGGAAACTGAGCCCTTTGATGGTGCAGAGGTGATGCTGGATTCCTATTTAGCAAAATAGAAGGTGGATGGGTGACATTAGCTTTGTCCTGATGTATTTTTCTGACTTTTTAGCTTGGATTTTTGAGAGGATTTATTCATATCTCTGAGCTCCCCCTTTTGTAAGAGAGCTAGGGCTCTTTCAATTTAGCCCTAATCCAATCAAACTTTCCCAAATAAGCAAGTTCTCCCTATTCTTCTTCAAGTCGAGATGGCAAGTTATGGCGGAGAACGGTGGTTATTGGCAACGCTTTCGATGTAGGTATGCATCATCTTGATGAAATCGAGGCGATTTGTAGGAAATTTCTTTGAGCGTGAAATGATAATAATCGCGCCCTACGTCTGGTCAGTTGGGATGTGGTGTGTCTCATGGGAGAAATGAGGGGGCTTGGCTTTCATCATTTTAGGCCATAAAAGACAGCATCACTGGCTAAACAAGCTACAGTCATGATTTCTATGTTGGAATCAACAACAGAGAATATTAGCACACCAGAGAATAGTCGCCAATTACATGAACAAGCAAACAAAGAAAAGAAAGTAAACACACAAATTTAATGAGGTTTAACAATTGCCTACATCCTCGGAGATGAGGGAGAGAGATTTTATTAATCAATCAATTACAGATACAATTTATGGAGACAATACCCTTCTATATATAGTCAGAGAATCCCTGAAGAAAAAAAACCAACAGATCTAAAATCGGATCAAAAACAAAATCAGAATCACAATAGGAAACTGCCCAAACCCGAAGTGCGGCCGACCGGGCGGTCGATCGCGCTATGTGCAGTGTCAAAACTGTGTGTTGTATGGTCGACCAGGCGGTCGATCGTGCTCTATGCAGAGCCAGTTTGGCCTTCTGGCTGGTCGACCGAGCGATCAATCGGGCCTGTAGTTGTTGAGCAGATCTTTTGAGATGTCGATCTGGCAGTTGACTGCTACACTGCTTTCTTCTCGCGTATGCTTTGTGCATGACCGGTTGACCGACCCTCTATTTTTTGTTGTGTCTAATCTTCTACCTTACACTGTTGAACTCCGATCTCTGTGCTATCTTCTCTGATGAGTTAAAAAACTTTACTACCAAGATTTTAGACTCTTTCCCCACATTCTAACCCTTGTTGTCTATGGGCGCAACTTCCAAGACGTAAAAACAACTTTGAAGGTTCTTAGTTTAATTACTCCATGCCGAGGTTGAGCTCTGAAATCTGGAAGAGCATTTGTGACAGTGCGAGAGCCTTGTACTTGCAAAACAAATTCAGTGTTGGTACAGCAGAGGCAATTGACTTTTTTCTGACCCATGGATTTTTCTTCTTCCTCTCAACAAATGGCCGACCTTTCTCTCTCCTGCTATACCCTCTATAGGGCATCACGACTTCTAAGTCATTACCCTGATATGCAGTGGGATGTGGATAGTTTAATGCTTATTGTTGGAAGTGAGATTTGCTCTCTGATAGCTTACATCCCTCTCTCTGTGCTCCCTAATCCTTGTACAATTGGATGGGTAGAAAGGCTACTACAGAGCTTGAGGTCTTTGGCATCTATGACACCCTTACTGATCCTGGTTATGATCGATAGAATTGGGTACATTCTTGGGTTTAGAAGACTCATACCAGTCCGCATGTACGCCTTTTTCCTATGGAAAGTTCTCAGGCTTCAATTGCCAAAGAGAATGTTATGGCTTCAATTGCCAAAGAGAGTGTTATTGCTTCAATGTAGCTATCATGTCAACTCTTGAAAATCAATATGGCAATCTCAGAGGGAGAGTGAATAGGGTTTACAATCAATTAAAACAAC
The DNA here is from genome assembly GCA_038442645.1 of Agave tequilana. NCBI lineage: Eukaryota > Viridiplantae > Streptophyta > Magnoliopsida > Asparagales > Asparagaceae > Agave > Agave tequilana. Next base: position 44,308 of record JAVJIF010017329.1, read on the forward strand.
TAATACCCAATTTTTATTGAATGAAACAGTATAGCTATAACAAGAAGTAAAGCAATATCAATGCAATAGTAATAAAGCAAGTAAAAGAGAGAGAGTGAGAGAGTAAGAGAGATAGTAAAGGAGAGTCGATATGTGATTTATAACGACTCGGCCACCAACCAGTCTACTCCACTACCTAGAGGCTTTTTCTTTAAGATTTCAACTCAATCTTCAATTGGTTGCTTCCTTTCTGGGTAGAAGCAAAGACTTTTGTAACTGACTTTATTTCCGAGTAAAAGCATGGACCTTTACACTTTCTTCCTTTGCAGACAGAACCATAAACCTTGTCGACTTTCTTTACGGGTAAAAGTCTAAATCTTGCCGAATTTCTTTAGGGTAGAAACTTAGACCTTGATGACTTTCTTTACGGGTAGGAGTCTAGACCTTGCACCAACCCGCTTCCCAAGTAGTTATATTTTCTCACAACAAGAAACCACAAAATAGGTTTGTCTCTAACAATAAGCACAATAAATAATAAACAAAGATTTCAACTTTGAGGCTCTTTTGGAAAGAAGAATCAAGATCAAGTTTAACTTTGCACTATAAATCTAAATAGATAAAAGCTCGAAATTAAAGCCTTAGATCTAGAATCTTTGTGAAGCTTGAAAATGATTGAAGAAAAGTGTAGAAAGTATAAAACAATTTCTCAATCAAAGAACTTGAAAGCACAAGAGAATCGCTCTTTTGAATTTTTGAATAAAATAGAAATAAATAAGCTTTGTAAAAGAATTTACTCAAGATCTCTTTGGGTGATCTCTATAGATGCAAAAGTGCTTTGTAAAAGAATTTTACTCAAGATCTCTTTGGGTGATCTCTATAGATGCAAAAGTTCGTAAGAGAATAGAGCAAGCAAGTACTTATAAGGAGAAGATAATGTTGGGTGAAAATAATTTCAGCCCAAAAAATGAAGTTTAAATCTTCTCACAATTTGAATCTATACACATCCAGTCGACCGTCAGAATTGTTCAGTTGATCCGTTGGCGCGAGAGAAAAACCCAATTCAAAACATCAACCCAGCGGTCGACCGGGTACTCGACCCGTTTGCAATGTAAAAATCTCAACGGCCAAATCCAATGTACCATTGGTTCGATTTGGATTTTGACCAAATAAAAAAGTGAAAAGTATTTTCAAAAGTTCCCTCACTTTTTCAAATTTACGAAAACCAGATCAACCCAGTGGTCGATCACAAAAAAAAAAATCCAAAACTAGATTTTTTTTTCCAATTGGGTAGTTGACTTGGCGGTCGATCTGAGCCTAGCAGAGACTTGGGGTGGGGCTCTGGCATCATTGGATGAACGGACAAAGTGGTTGTCGATCGAACCCATTAATGTAACGCCCCGATTCCACGGATACGGGGACGTCACTGCAACGTATATACGTAAGTCCGAATTACCTTCCCGTATATACGCTAAGCATCAGTACAGACAAGAATCAGGGTACGGAAGCAAGTGGTGCATTATACATTCCAACACATATAGTACAATTACACAGTTATCATCAGAAGTGATCACAATATTACATGAATATCATATCACTAGTATGCGCAAATGCGAGAATACAAAAGATATACATATATGAACAGTATAAAAGGGTGTCCACATACATGTATACAAGGAATGTACAAGTATGAATAGAAAAAGGGCACTCACGAGTTTGCTAAGGGAAAACTCGAGAGGCATACAGGGGGTCTGGAAGGATGGAGCTCTGAAAGGTCGGCTGGAGGTCCACGCCACCGCTGCGCTACTCTGAGCAGCAAAAGGGGGGAATCCACACGCTCCGGGCTCCATAACCTGGACATGAGAATCCAGGGGAGTCAGTGAAACTCCCCAGGCGAGTAGGAATATGATGCCAGGTGGCGAGCCAGGATGAGTACAAGTGTCAAGTACAGAAGGCAGGGGGGTTAGAACACAAATGAAGTATATAAGAACAGGTACAACATAAGCATCATAAAACTCGAGCTACACATAATACTCATAAAACATGAAATCCAATGTAAAATCCAGGAAAAGCAAATACGGTAAGGCACATCACAGATTCATAGCTATTTAAGATGCAGACTTTAGTATGCGTCCCATTCCACATACCTCTACTTACAACTTAAAGAGCCGGTTATTATGACACTTCATTATTACTCGTCTGACCCATATATCTCGGTATGTGACCTGGTGTACAGCCAACCCACATACATCCATATATAAGCAAGTCGAGGTGGTTATTGGAAACAGCGGGGGTATCAACGAACTATATTTACAGTGGGTCCCGTACATGCCCGGGACCACGGTCACAGTATGTTCCGTTGCATGGAAACGGAAGCCAGTCACAAGGCTTATCCAGGAGGAGGGACTTATGTATGCCCGTTAAAACTGGGGTGTAGGGAGCCAGCTCTCCCCTCGGTCCCCTGGTGGCCCTCAGGTCAGACCGGAAACATTTTAGTTGCACAACATTCCTAATACCACTGTAAACACGAACACATATCGATATCCGCATGTTTCCCCCGACCCAATGCAATTTGGTCCTTTTTAGGATTCATTAGTTTAATTATCACTTTACGGGAAAAAACAGGAAATAGGCATGATCAGGAATTCAGGAGTACACAAGTACTATATAGTCAGGTCACTGCATGTAAAGCAGGAAAACAGGTCACTGATCATGATACAAGATAACAAGTCAAGGTTCCCGTAAAGATGACAATCACAAGTCAAGTATATCATGCTGGGTATAAAGTGATAGCATGATAGGGTGATGATATATAACAAGTAACCAATCATGATATGAGATGGATAATAGTCAGGGTAAGTCATGGTACAACATAAGGGTCTTGCCAAATAGTGGCATGTCAGGTAGTCAGGTGATAATACACTAGATGGTCAGGTGATATACATGTGTTAAATAAAAGCATGCAACTGACTAGTCTGAGGTAATGGTATGGCAAGGTAACATAAAAGTAACTCAAAGTCCAACGACCACGAAGGGTCGGCCACGCGTGGTATATGATGAAGAAACAAGCATATCATAAGCAAGGCACAAGCACAAGATGAAGCTACCATAATATAAGCAATTGTAGTGCAATACATGAATAGGGAAATAAGAAGCGAAATACTTATCGACCGATGAAACGGGAAACTCAAATAGAGGCGAGACTACTCGCCTAAATCACCAATATGCCAAAAGATCCAAAATCCACGGAATTCGGGATGCGCCACAAAACCTGATATAAATATGTAGAGAGAAGAGGAGAGAGAAAGAGAGAAGGGAAGATGATGTTTGTCAAGTGACAAGTCAAGTAATACATATCAAGTAACGAGTCATGAAGTACAAGATACAATTACATGAACCAAGTATAAGATCCAAAGTTAAGAAGATAAGCAACTATAACAGACAGCCAATAATTAGTCGACTGGGTGGACAGGGTAGTCGACTAATAGAGGGGTTAGTCGACTAGGAAGATGGGGTAGTCGACTAATACTGTGATCCAGAGAGTTGGATTTCTGTTTCAGGAAAAGGTTAGTCGACTAGGGTCATATGGGTAGTCGACTAACAGACATGACAAGTCGACTAACAGTTATGTTAAGTCGACTAAATCTGAGATACAGAGAGTTAAGGTTTCTGGTTCAGGAAAGGTTAGTCGACTAGGGTCAAGGGTGTAGTCGACTAAGGGTCTCTAGTCGACTAGGAACTAAGGTAAGTCGACTAATACTGTGTTTCCTAGAATTGTGTTTCACAGGACAGAATAAGTTAGTCGACTAATGCCTAGGTCTAGTCGACTAATCGTGGGAAAACAGCAAACAGAACAGATTTTCTAGGGTTGGGTTTGATGGCTAAATAACAAGAATTGAAGACACAAATCAACAAGAATATGCAAACATAAGTAGACTAAGAGTTGTACAAGTCTTGGTGAGGGAAATTACTTACCAAAAGGAGTGGTGGTGGTTGATGATGAAGAAGAAGAGGAAAGGTAGAGATGGTGATGATCCTTGAGGAAGAAGGAGATGGAGGAGTTGTTGTTGTTGGTGTTAGAGGAGGTGGAGCTTGGCCGGAGTTGGGAGGGGTCCTCGCCGGCGACGAGATGGCTGGCGGCGGCGAGGGTCGGCTGGCTCTCTTGGAGAAGAGGAAGAAGAAGAAAGAAATGAGAAGAGAAAAGAAAGAAAAAGGAAAAGAAATGTAAGGGAAAGTTTATATAGGTTTTAGATTTTATGAAGGAGATGCAAATAATGAAAAGAGAGGGGGTTTTGTGTAAATAGGGGGAGGGTGAGGTGTCCCTCACTTGGCCACTTGGCCGGCCATGGAAGAGAGAGAGAGATGCATTCAATGGGGGTAGGTGGGAGTTGGTGGAAGAAGAAAAAGGAATTTGAAATTGTTGGAATTTTGGAAAATGGGAATTCTTGTGGATTGTGAAGGAAGGAAAGAAATGAAGGAAAGGAAGAAGGAAAAGAAATTGGAATAAGGAAAGATATTCCCTTGAAAGTAAAAGTGGAAATAATGGAAGTGGCGGATTCCCAGAACTGAGTCGTGGATGCTGAAATCTTTCGGGAAAATACCGGAATCGTCCGAAATTCAAGTATCTCAGAACGACCCGAAATAATTATCAAAAATCAAGAATATTATATTAAGTATCATAGTGAAATCCGTTTTAAGAAATACTTTATAGTTTTGAAACTAAAAATCCCGGAACCAGTTATCTACCGACTCCGATGGAATTTTCATAAAATCATAAAATCCTCAGAAAAAGAATGTAGGTAGAAAATATGATTCTAAGGAATAAAGCCTAAAGGACCATCATGGAATTCCAAACTGTTTGAGAATTAAAAATCTAGGAATTGGTCAGCGGCACTGGCCGACACCGGTTTTGAAGACTTTCATTTTAATTCCAGAAAAATCTAGAAAATCATAGAAAATATATAATATTGGAAAATGATATTTAAACTAAAATCGGTCAATTCTAATTATCAGAATGTCTAAATCGAGTAATACTCTAGGATCGGGCCTTCGGTTCAGACTAGGGCTGACTCCGAATCCACGAATCCAAATCCAAGACAAAACAGTCATATAAGGAATTCATAATACCGAATAAATACAGGAAACAAATCGAAAAAATATGACCGAAGATCTGAATACGCAACTAAGTACGTATTCCGGGAACGGGGTATTACAATTAATGAGAGCACGAGTTCAATGGACGAAGTGATAGTCGATCTGTGTGGATTTCAAGCCACTTAGCTAGCTTCGGGTCAACTGCTAGGCGCAGGCGGTCGATCCGTTGTCTACAGTCTACTGCTATACATTTTAGTTCAGCCAATGGGTCGACCCGCATGTTCTAGCATTCGATCTAAATATTCCAAACTCACAAAACATGATTTAAATGTCTTTGAAAAAATATGAAATAATTTATATACATTTCAAAAGGCATAAAATCAATATATAGGCCCAAATAAATTTTTTAATTCAGTTTCAAAGTTTTTGGGCATTTTAACAAAACTTTGAGAGAAATCATATTTGAATTCATATATATATATATATATATATATATATATATATATATATATATATATATGCACAAGTATGAATATGCAAACTAGTGCCAAATTAATTTGTTTCCTTAGTTGTTCTTACCTCTCATAATATTCTTAAATAGATATAGCAATTGCTGACCCATCACTCTAACTCTAATTGATTTGACTTGATAAATTGAGATGCTTGAGATAGATATTTACCACCACCTCCTTTTTTATGATGATGTAATTTAAGCTCTGATCCATCCAACCTCGACCTAATCAAAACACAAGAGGGATAGAACAAGAGTTGTTAGTGCATAAGTAGTTTAATGAGTGATCATCATCAAACAAAAAACACAGGAAAACTAACAACTCTGAGTGCTCGTGGTGTTTTGAAATTCCTGAAACCTTGGACACTTGCTCCGTCACTGCTTTGTTGCATCCCATGTTTGGGCCCTGCTCATCACACTGCTTGGCACACCAAACCATTTTGATTCTCTAGAGGGCCTTGTTTGATTGAATGTGACATCCAGCGTGCAATATGTGGATTTACCAACATAAAGTCTGGAAGCAAATGATTTTTTTTTGGCTCTTAATCCGGTTGAGGGGAGACTAAATGCCACTGTGGTCAATAGCACCACAAACACTTGCTCGGTTAACTGAAGTTCCCTTCTTCCTATCTTAGGAACGCCCATAACCAGGCTGTGTCAAGGTGAATTTCGATGGGGGCATTTGATCAAAATACTTTGAAGCGAGGTGCTGGGTTTCTTGTGTGAAACCATCTAGACCTATTGAAAGGAACAAGATCTCGGTCATGAAATGGTCTGACTGTGTCGGTCGTTGAACTCATTAGAGCTTATGAAGGGATCAAATATGCAGTGTTCGAGCTAAATGCAACTGATATCTGAGTGGAAGGGGATTCATCTACGATTATTCAATATATTTCAAGAAGTCAATTCTCCAACAGACTAGGCGGTGACGCAAGGGAAGCTAGGTGTTGACAGAGCATACATAGAGGGAGCTCTACCTGCAGACCTTCATTCTCTGCTTCTGTACAGGGATCTGTGCATACAAGAGAACAATTCCTTTCTTATTCTACCAAAAAAAAAAGAAAAAAAAGTGTTTTAATGAGCCCCATATCCTTTTTCTTGATTTAGAATGTTTGGTTGGCTGAAAATGGCAGGGATAAAAGGTGTTGCTCCACCAGCACTTGGGGTCGCCAAAATTTCCTTACAAAACCTTCGTATGAGGAAATTTCCTTATAGAGCACACGAGGGTCGTAATACAACAAAATTCACGGCAGGGCAACAAATAAAGGGTCAATTGACGTCACTTTATTTGCCTGACGTATTAATAACAAAGAACTAGATACAATGAAAATATACAAGAGAATCTATCTATCGAGAAGCCAAAAATTGCACGTTTTTGTAACTTTGTTGTTTCAATGTTGAACCCACTCATGTTGTTTGATTCATAACTACTAATTAAGCTGACCCATCTGGAAAATTATTATATTATAACACAGGAGACAAGAAAAGAGAAGCATCTTGAAAACCTTTTGATAATTGTTGTTGAGTAGTTACGAAACGCTATCAGTGGCTATTTTATTTTTTAGTCTGTAGAATGGGGGAATCGTTAATTAACTCTACAAATCATGGTGAACAACCTTCATCAACAACAATTAGAAATATCCCATAATATAAAATAATATAATATACACTATGTACACTAATTCACTGGGGGAGAGAGAAAAAATGTAACTAAAACTAAACTGGAATGGATCTTTTAGACACAACATAACGCAATCCATGAAGACATATCAGAAAGTTCCTGACAGCAGTCGCAAGGTTCGTAAGTTTTTGAAAATTTTGACAAATAATTTGGAAATATCTCAAGAACCGAAAGAATTGCATATATTAATTAGTTTTTGCGCATACAGGGCAAAAAAATAATGTAAGAAAATCACATTGTTGTCACATAATTTTTCTTTTCAAAAAGAAAATGAGAATTTTAGCTTTCTAAACAAAATAACCTAGCAGAAAAGGGAGCAACAGAAGCGTGTCTGTCATATGATTTCTGGACTGAAGACATGAGCAAGTTGTAGTAGCACCAGTGAGAAAGACAGCCCAAGAAACTGCAAATTGCCAGAGTTACCCAATAATTTGATATTTGCATGCGCGGAGGCAAAATCTTTAAGGTTGTGTTTGGTTAAGAAGAAAATGAGAGAAAAGAAAAGAAAAAAAGTCTATTTTATAATTTGGTTTCTAGAAAGAGAAAAAGAAAAGTAAAAAAATTAAAAAAAAAAATAAATAGTTGTGTGATTTGGGAGTGTCCAATTAGTTATTCTAGGTAATACTCATTTTCCTCTATGTATTTTTCCTTTCACTATATTGGAGGAGAGAATTAAAAAAAAAAAAAAAAAATTATGCTTGATATCCCCGCTTCATCTGCTGAGATTCATTCATGCTGAGCTTCAGCCTCAGTTTCAGCTAGCCGACAGCACTTTAACTGGAATGTAATATTTAGATAATGGTGATGACCAAAAGAACAAGTTCCCAATTGTGTAACTCAAGAGTCAAACCAACTAGCATGGTTTAGATATCCCTGGAATTCTTTATGCCAAAATAAAATAAAATAAAATTGCAAAATAGAAGCCGCCTGAGAACAGTTTGATACATATAACACCTCACCATTTTGCATATCACCATAGTTTGCTCAGAGACCCGGTGTATGTTATGTTTGTAAAAAGAAATAAGTCGATACTCATAGGGTATGTACGAGGACACTGAATCTTATACTCAGAAGATAAACTCTCTCTATAATACCAGAGGCCAGCACAATTCCATAACACAAATATCTTACAACGCATGTTATTCTGAGGACTGTCAGCAAGGAGTGGTTAGGAGAATAAAAACATACAGGAGAATATAACATACAGGTAAGGTACAACAAACCCACTTCTCAAATCTGGGGTTTTCTGACTCCGGGTTTCCTTTGGCAATCTTATGATGCTCCCTCCAATATGATTGATTCCAAATCAGCTGACACCAGGTTGCACCATAGGGAAGAATGCCCAGTTCTTAGGAGGCGTCGCCTCTGCCGCATTCACCTTCTCATTCACCCACCACTCGGACCCAACACTCGGCTCTTCAACAGCCCCATCCGAATTGCTAAACTTGAACTCTTTACTTGCTGTGAGCTCACCCGAACTATCAATCTTTTCAGGCAACTCATGGCTAATTTTGTCATCATCAACATCATGGTTTGTACGGCTGTTCTGTGCTTCATCCATCAGCGTGTCTCGTTTGGCCATGACCTCTGTTTCAGTGACTGAAGACTCTAGTGTAGCTTCCCCGGGCACTGCCGGCTTCTTCTCCTTCTCCATACAGCGTGCCATTTCTTCGGCAGTCAATTCAAATGAAACCCTGTGATTTACGACCTGATCATCATTTGCAGGGACAATTGCGGGAACCTGACCATCCAGTATTGATCCATGCTTCCGAGAGGCACATCGAGGAATCAACTTGCGCACTGCAACGCTTTCGGCAGTTAAGATCTTTGGTGGGCCACCAGAAGAACAGAACTCAGAATCAGGGAAAGGAGAGGAAGTCCCGGAACACACTGAGCTTGGTGAAATAAGATAACCTATTGGGCTACCCGGATACAGCTGGTATGATTGGAACTCATAGGCCTCGCTCTTTTTACAGTTGGAATCAAAAGAAGAGGACAGAAGCTGCGCAAAAGGAACCTCAGGGGATGAGGGAGTTGTAAGTTGAACAGACTCTGGAGGCGGAGTAAAGGGAGCAGTATTGGGTTCAGTGGTGAAAGTAGAAAAGACGGGGGGAGAGACCAACTGGGTCTCGTTAGCATAAGGTCCAATTGCAAATATTGAGGAGGGACCTGTTGGGGAATAGGCATTTGCAGCAAGAGTAGAAAGGGACAGAAAACCTCCAGGTGAATGGGCAGAAGATGGGGGTTCGGAGTTTAAGAAGGAAGCAGGCGACGAGGGAGGTGCAATAAACGGCAAGGTTAGGGCTGGCGGATGGTTTGGATTTTCTGATACAGGTGCTTCAGATCCCATAGATGTTGGTTCCGGAACAAGGACTGCATGATTAATGCGCTTAGTGTGCCTCTGAGATCCAAAGCACCAGTAGAAGCTGAAACAAGCCCCCCATCTTCTCCTCTGCCAAAGAAGAAACACACTTGTGAGAAAATGACAGATCCAACTACTTAAAGAACTCAGTTAATTATAAGAGTCCTAATTGTAACTTTTATGACAACTTCTAAATGCACATATCAGTAGAACCATCAGTTTGTTTACTGCACAAAAAAATTTCCACATGAAAGCACTTGATGCAAAGAAAAGATTTCTTTTCAACATTTTATATACATAGTGATCATATGATGCAGCATGTAACATTGAAAAATAACAGCATGTCTCTGATGAATACTGAGATGCAAAATGGGTATCGGAAAAGTATCACAAGGAAGCAAACTACATTATGTCTAACATGAAATTTTTTCTCAAATTAAGCCTTGGCAGACTAAAGATTATTACTGTTGATAGACCTGCCAGTGCAGTGCACAAAAAGTTTGAGACATCCTAAAAGCTATAGATGTTTGGTCTACTCTTGGGTCATCATTTATATTACCTCGAAACATTTAAAATCATGATGGGACATGTTCTATATGAATTGCAAAGGGATCAAATTTAACAATGAGGCTGCAAAAGTCAGCTATTGCGTGCATTTATATTTGAAGATAGCAATGGAATTATATTTAAAGGCAAAGAGTAGCTATAATCTGTCTCTAACATTGTCAAAGCAGTCACACTAGTGAGAGGTTCAATTCAAATAATGGACTGGAAGCCATGTTGGCGAACTTAGCTACTTCTTTAGATTTGGGCTTAATCCCTTTATCACTCCCAGCAGTAAACCCATATTGGTCGGCGGGACATTCCTCGGGATGACACTCTCTAGGTTAACTTTCATGGATCCACAGACGAATGAGAACAGGCAGCACTAGATTCTCTATGTGAAGTGAAGGACGCCTACAGTCTCTTGTTGCCCTGTAGATGCAAACTCTACTAATAAGGTGCAGCCAGAGGTGCTTGGCAATGCTTACGTGGTGCAATCATGTTTCTGTGACGAGCTCCAAGGGGAAACCTTGTCTACTATTCAAAAGCTTAACCAACCACTGACAATTCTGAGATCTCCCCAAAAATTTGTAAAAAAAGGGGGTTCATCCATAATAAGATGTTCTAAAGTCACATTATTTACCAGGAGGACAATTCTTTTGTGCACTATGCAGCAAACGAAGGTCGTCTTTCAGGCTCTGACAGCAATATGGTCAATGGATTTCCATCCACAGTCCTCTCCTTTCTTCAGAATGGTGTGTTGTGCTTGTGAAATGTATATCAGTGTAATAATCGTGGTTTAGCAATTTAGCATTAGAAGGACTAAGTGGGGCTTTCATCTGAGGATAGATGAATTGAGATTATTTGCACATCTAGGGTGTACACACACACACATACACAGAGAGTTGGACTTGTGTCCTTCCAAAAGGATTCTAGGCTGAATCCTTCCCACTCAAATTTAACCCTCCGACATTCGAATACAAGATCTACTCCATTGAAGTTGATCTACATTATTTCAAATATTTATAAACCAAAAATTAAGTATTTTGAATACTTTTTACCCATCCATCAAGCGGCGCAAAATGGACGGCTAAAAGTAGTGAGTTAGTTAGATCTATGTCTAAAGACATACAAAATTCTCAATCCGGCCATTTCATTATGATCTAAACATTTAAAAGCTCCTACAAACTAATTTTTGTTAGGTTTTAAATGTTCTACACTGTTAAATTAACTCACTCACTATTTAGGCCGTCCGTTTTTTTCCTACTTGATGCATGGGCAAATAGTGTTCAAAACAGTTACTTTTTGGTTTATAGATATATAAAATACTTGAAATAACATAGATCAACTTCAACAGAGTGAATCTTGTATTCAAATGTCAGATGTTGGTATTTGAGTGTGAAGGATTTTGCCTCAAATCCTTTTGGAAGGACACAAGTTTCTCTCTCTCTCTCTCTCTCTATATATATATATATATATATATATATATATATATATATATATATATATATATAGGAAAAAAAGTGTTCCTAGTAGGTCTCCTTAGAATGTAATCTAAGGAGGCGGCTTAAAACTCTGACATCCCGATTTTTTTTCACGATCTGACTGCACATTATCATATTCATGTTCTAAGATGTGCATATATAAAAAATCATGTGATTTGAAGTTTGTTTACTCTATTTTCTTTGGGTTCAAACATTAACGATTTTTAAACAGTAGAACAAAATGAAACGATTAGATCAATGAGTAAACAAACTACAAATTACTTGATTTTTTATATGTGCATATTTTAGAATACGAAGATGATAATATACGGTCAGATCGTAGAAAAAATATTTAGATGTTAGAGTTTTAAGCCGTCTCCTTAGATTGTAATCTAAGGAGACCTACTAGGAATACTTTACCCATATATATATATATATATATATATATATATATATATATATATATATATAATCTTGATCTACATACTTTATTTAGGTTACCAATAAAAAAATCACACGATTCTGAGCCTTTTTAACCATGCAACAAGTGGTGACAAAATATACGTTATATTCTCCGTAGAATAAAGATGTCATTTGATGCATCATGAGTAAAAAGACTCGAAATCATGTAATTTTTATTGGTAACCTAATTAGAGTATACATCAAGATGAACGATTCAGATCATCCACATAATCGCTCCTACATCATTTTCTCACAAAGCTTACTTTGAGAAAGTTTCTCATTTGAAGACTATATATATATATATATATATATATATATATATATATATATATAGAGAGAGAGAGAGAGACTTGTGTCCTCCCAAAAGAATTTGAGGCTGAATCCTTCTCACTCAAATTCAACCCTCCGACATTCGAATACATGATCCACTCTGTTCTATCTTATTTCAAGTATCTATAAACGAAAAATCAAGTATTTTGAATACTTTTTGTCCATCCATCAAGCAGCGCTAAATGGACGGCTAAAAGTAGTGAGTTGGTTTCTGGTTGCTTTTATTTCTTTGTTTACATTACAGTTCTATATATCTAATTTTAGTTGTAGACCTTCAAGGTTGGTTTCTGGTTGCTTCTACTATATCAATCATTTGACAATAGCATTTAGTAGCAATCCAATTCACATTTCTTTAACCATGTAGGTATGCTTCATATTTTGTGATGTTGTAGCAATATTTGGATATTACATTAATGATAGTGGTATTAATTCTAGATATTCACTGCTCAGGGCTCCTCTTTGTTCTGGATACCCTTTTTATGGTTTTTTTCCTTGTTATAAAATACCTGGTGCCTTTACCCCCGAAAGAGTGACAGAACCCCAAACCTAGACCCTGTGTCCCAATTTCCAGTTTCCTCAAGTTATTCCTATGTATACATTATTAAACAATAAATAAGCCATTTTTCCTCCTCTTTAATCACAATTTCTCCTAATAATTGTGATTTCAAGTATAGATTTAGCATGAACACAGTTACAAGGTCTGAAATAGCACTGACATACATGTTAAAATCCAACTGAAGAATTTCACTCAGTAAAATTAATTTGATTCATTGTTTGTTTGGCTATTCCTAGACTTCTAAAATACTGTTGAACCAACTGATTGCACACCATAAATGGAAGGAGTCAATAATGAATCAAGTGGTTGCAATATACTGTAAATACTGGTACAATCTGGTTACTTCACTTTCCATCTATAATTATATCATAACTACAACAGCAGGATTAATTGTTATTGGCCTTTAGGGGAGTCTGGTGTTGCTTATGATAAGTGCATTTGCCACTCCCACTTTTAAATAAAATAAGTGTTTTTCTTGCAAAGTTTGATGTTTGATTATCGGTTTCAAAAGGAATCTTTTAGAGAAACACAAATTGATCGGTTATTATTCAGAGAAGCCCAATGTTCTGACTTAAAACTATAACAAAAGCAAAAAAAAAACTCACCCCATATAATCTCTCTTCTCTCCAATTTTTTCTCGCATTATCTCTCATGTGATCTGGCCTCTAACTGAAATATTTACACCTCATGGAATCATCTAAACTTTCTCTCAGACACATCAATTATTAGCCTCCAACGAATCTATTTCATATATTGGACTCTTTCTTAATAAAAGATAAAAGTTTCAAAAACAAAATGCACAAAGTAATATATATATATATATATATATATATATATATATATATATATATATATATATATAGAGAGAGAGAGAGAGAGAGAGAGAGAGAGAAAGAGAGAGAGAGAGAGACTTATGTCCTTCCAAAAGGATTTGAGGCCAGGTCCTTCTCACTCAAATTCAACCCTCCGAAATTTAAATATAAGATTCACTCCGTTGAAGTTGATCTATATTATTTCAAGTATCTATAAACCAAAAATAAAGTGTTTTTAATACTTTTTGCCCATCCATCAAGCGACGCAAAATGAACGGCCAAAAGTAGTGAGCTGGTTAGATTTATATCTTCAGACATACAAATTCTCAATCCGGCCATTTCATTATGATCTAACCATTTAAAAACCCAACAAACCAAATTTTGTTAGGTTTCAAATATTCTACACTGTTAAACAAACCAACTCACTATTTAGGTCGTCCGTTTTTTCCCTACTTGAAGGATGGGCAAAAAGTATTAAAAATACTTGATTTTTGGTTTATAGATACTTAAAATAATATAGATCAACTCAACGGAGTAGATCTTGTATTCAAATGTCGAAGGGTTAAATTTAAGTGGGAAGGATTCAGGCTCAAATCCTTTTGAAAGGACACAAGTCAATCTCTCTCTCTCTCTATACATACATATAGAGAGGTAGACTTGTGTCATTCCGAAAAGATTCGAGGCCAAGTCATTCCAGAAGGATTCGAGGCTGAATCCTTCCTACTCAAATATCAACATCCGACATTCGAACACAAGATCCACTCCGTTGAAGTTGATCTATATTATTTCAAGTATCTATAAACCAAAAATCAAGTGTTTTTGAATACTTTTTGCTCATGCATCAAGCAGAAAAAAACGGGCAGCCTAAATAATAAGTTGGTTAGTTTAACGGTGTAGAACATGTGAAACCTAACAAAAATTGGTTTGTAAGGGTTTTTTAATGTTTAAATCATGATCAAATGACCGGATCTAGAAATTGTATGTCTAAAGACATAGATCTAACCAACTCGCTACTTTCAGCCGTCCATTTTGCGCCGCTTGATGGATAGGCAAAAAGTATTAAAAACACTTAATTTTTTGTTTATAGATACTTGAAATAATATAGATCAACTTCAACAGAGTGGATCTTGTATTTGAATGTCGGAGGGTTGTATTTGAATGGGAAGGATTCGAGCTCGAATCCTTGTGGAATGACACAAGTCTCTCTCTCTCGCTCTCTCTCTCTCTCTCTCTCTCTCTCTATATATATATATATATATATATATATTATATAATATATATATATATATAATATATATATATATATATATATATAACTTTTTATAAAGTAGATTTTGGACAAATCCTTCTATAAATACGTACTCATAAGCAAAAGCGACATCAAAACACACACTTAGTCTCTTGAAGAAAAAAAGTCCAACATTACATGGACATAAGACACGTGTGTCAAGTGTCAAGGTGCCCTCTGCCTTGAAGTCCCTAACATGGGGGCCTTCTAAAATTGTGATACAAGGACACATGTATATTTTGTGGCCATTCATGCAAATATGTACACAACCATGTATGCAATGAGTTTATCAACTAAGGAAATCGGGTCAAAGTTCAAAAAGCTAATCTTAGATGTTTATTAGAGACAATCTAGTCTTAGTATCTTGCATAAATAAGATCCAAGATCATGATGGTATTGTTTATGTTTGCATAGTTTCATTATTATTAACGTGTCTTTGAAGTATTCAAGAAGTGACGAGTGTCCAAATGTTTTGATACAAAAAAACTAAAATTTGCAGTGTCGAGCAACCACAGAAATACATGCAATATTCAAGAAGAGGGCACAAGTACTATTGCAATCAAAGGAATTTTAATATTATTTACCAGAAAGTTTTCAAGAAGGGCAATGTTATATATATAGAGAGAGAACTTTCTTAGCAATTGAAGCAATATCTGTATAAAAATTTCAATAATTATCGTATTAAATTTCTTTAAAGATTTGATGCACACAACCAATAGGAATAGCAAGTAAAAAAGAAACCAAACAATGAAAAAAATGTTATTGAGACTAAATTAACGTCTGCTAGAATGAGAAAGCAACCACATTTACTGAGCAACTTGCACTTAACCAAAATCAGAAGAAAAACAAGCTCAATCAAGCATAAAGAATAAATACCTCAACTCCCATGGAACTTTGACAAAATATGTGCTGGATTTTTAACTTATAATACCTTATTTTCTAGATGGCGCTCAAGATCATTGGCATCAAGATCCCAAAAGAAGAGTGGATCCTAAAAACAGAAGCTTTAACTCCATTACTTCCCTTCGTCATTTGTGAGGTTCTCGAACCAAGGGAAGGCAAACTGTTATTAGACAATGGGAAAGAGGGTTTGAGCCAATGGAATAACAAGGAAGAAGAGAGGCCCTGTGTGTGCGCGCGCGCGCACCACACACACACACACACACACACACAGAGAGAGAGAGAGAGAGAGAGAGAGAGAGAGTTTTGAAAATGAAGTCATTTTGGGCTAATTTGGACGAAAAGGTTATTATTATATATCGTCTATGCTGAAGACCAATGGTCCAAAGATGAATAGGCAGAATGTCTAACAGGAGCACCACACACACTATCTAGGGTACAGATGGGGGGGGGGGGGGGGGGGGGAATATAGGTGGAGCAGGTGAGGGGCACAGCACATGTCCTCCTTAGATTCTACTTCACACTGTGCTTGCACTTGTTTGTGTTTGTGAGTACAGACAAATTGCATATTACCTGAAACTTTGGTTGTTCTATCTAGCACTCATCATCCTCAATACTAGTTTACTGGCACCCAACACATACCATATGATAGCATTAGAGTTCAAGTCAAGCGCAATGCACTAAATATTCGCAAGGGAAAAAGAAGCCCAAGTACTTGACTTGCTATTTTTTTTTCCTTTTCCCTAACGGAAAACATCAAAAGCCTAATCCTATCAGTTAGTTCTGTTTGTAGTCTGATTTCTTTTTTGTTGTTTCAACTAAACTGTAACTACAATCAAACAGCCCATGACTGACCTAAGATTTTGAAATATACTTGTATTTTGATAAAATAAAATGTATGATTCTTCATTCTTTCATACATAAATAATTAAAAGGAAAAACAGGTGAGAGAATCTATGAGTTGATTACCATTTACATACTTCATAAAGGTTGCTAAACATTTAAATGGGACAAAAATATTGTATTTGCTACATGGGAGAAAAATTGTTGGAAAATGATATACGAAATACTGCTAAGCTATTTAAATTAAACTTTCAAGAAGGAAGGAACTTCTCTATTTTGATCGAGGCGTGCGGAGCACTGTCCTTAAGAGTAGATCGCGCCCCTCTGAGAGAGTATCTCGGTGCAGCAGGTTGATGGCGGCCTACCCTCCAGGATTCAACGATCGATGGCCCTACAAGCGTGCACTCGCAATGCACATGCCCTCGACCAGCTCGATTTTGTTTCCTCCAGAGATGCAGGGAAGAACTGAAGAGTCTATGGAAATTTCAGAGGAAGAGGAAGATGGTTGAGTTCTGTTTTTGATAGCAGGGAATAGATCCTTTATAAAAAGAGTTTATCATCATTAGAAAGTCTTTGGGAAGATAAAAAATCCTTGGACAGAGAACCAATCTTTCCTTGTGCAGAGAAAGCCTCGGGAAGAGCCACTGCAATGACAGGACAGGGAAAGATACGAATCTCAACAGCTATCTCTGACCCAAATATTATGACAGGATTTGAAAAGATTTTATTTTAATTTTAAATCCAAAAATAAAATTGGCAAAACTTAACCCATTCGGGCACACCCGCGAGGCTCTGAAACACGGATTTGCACCCCCCCTGCGCGTGTGATGCGGACGCACATGCGCATTAAGGTTTTCTAGATCCGGTAACCCAATTCCCTTCACTGGGCCTCAATGGGCTTGTGTGCGCGCGAGCACCCTGGTTTCTAGCCCACACAACCCATCATGAAAGGGACTCCATATATAAACACTAAGGAGTTCTTATCCTATCCAATGTGGGACTAAAGGAACTTGGCTTAATTTTGAAATACCCTCAAAATGCTAACAATCCCCCACTATTTCAAAATTAAAAGGAATGATAATATGAACGAGAGAGAAGAGGAGGAAACATAAGAACTCAATGCATCAATAATGGTGACTTTGGTCTATGAACCACTACCTAGGATATGTAGGTGTGTCCCACAGGAAGTTGGTGAAACATAAAGTTTTTATGAACCAATCTTCCTAATTATGGATCATTGACCTACAACCCACATATCATTTAAAGAACCGAGCTGTTCAAAACGGGTTGGCGCGAATCGGTCATGCGCCCTACCTGGATATTCATGAGCGCTCTAGAGAATATGTCTACATTCTCATAGGAAGCGGCCCCACTTCCACACTCATATAGGTGGATCCATCAAGTGTGCATTGCAATTAAACACACCACCCAATAAGGGCTATGGTAGTCCATTAAGAGCTAATGCTCATCCTTTGCACATTGCAATTTGCACTATCTACATCATAGGAAGGGACTTCTCAATAATAAAATAATGATAGTGCATCTCCAAGTCAACAAATGATTTGTTATTACCCATATGAACCTACTTCATGAGTTCATCAATCACATGGTTGGGTTACTATCATTTTTGACTCTTTGTTATAGACATGAGTCCCATTCCCCTCGATGTATTCTTCACTAGTTTTCTCCCTAGTGGTTTGGTAAATGGATCACTTATATTAAGCTTTGACCTCACATAGTCAAGAGATATGATCCCATAATCCAGCAGCTGCTTTAAAATTTTGTCTTAGGCGAATATGCCTACTGTTACCATTGTATATTTTATTCTTAGCTCTAGCAATAGTAGCTTGGTTATCACAATGAATAGACACAGACGGAGCTGGTCTCTTCTAAATTGGTATATCAATCAAAAGATTCCTGAGCCATTCAGCCTCAGTACCTGCCTTCTATAAGGCAACAAACTCAGACTCCATAGTGGAGCGAGCTGTGACGGTTTGCTTGGATGATTTCAAGACACCGCACCCCCACCAAGTGTGATCACATATCCACTTGTAGATTTTAACTCATCAGAGTTAGAGATCCAGTTAGCATCTGAGTATCCCTCTAAAACAGAAGGAAAGCCACAATATGTCAAACTATAATTAATAGTTCCTTTAGATACTTTAGCACTCGATATAATGCTGTCCAATGGTCCTTATTAGGACAATGAGTGTAACGACTAAGTCGTCCCACGGCATAAGCAATGTCAGGTCGTGTATAGTTCATCAAGTGCATTAAACTACCAATGATTTGTGCATACTCAGATTGTGACACACTTTCTTCTTTATTTTTTCTTAAGTGAATGCTACCATCATAAGGTGTGAAAACAGGAGTGCAATCAAAATGATCAAATCTCTTCAACATTCTTTCTATATAGTGTCCTTGTGAAAGCATGATATGATCAGAATCTCTAGTTATTTTAATTCCTAAGATCACATCAACTTCACCCATGTCTTTCATATCAAAATTAGACGACAAAAATAATTTGGTGTCATTTACAATTTCTAAGTTTGTACCAAATATAAGCATATCAACATATAAACATATGATAACACCAACATTATCCTCAAATTTAGTATAAATACATTTATCAGCATCATTAATCTAATAACCATTGGAAACAATAACACTATCAAATTTATCATGCCATTGTTTGGGTGCTTGTTTCAAACCATATAAAGATTTTACAAGTTTGCAGACTTTATGTTCATTTCCAATTGTCACACAACCTTCAGGTTGGTCCATATATATTTCTTCTTCCAATTCTCCATTTAAGAATGCAGTTTTAACATCCATTTGATGTATCACAAGCTTATGAATAGATGCTAAAGCAAACAACACTCTAATAGATGCAATTCTAGTCACAGGAGCAAATGTAGCAAAATAATCAAAGTCTTTCTTTTGAGTGTATCCTTTAGCAACCAATCTAGCTTTAAATTTATCCAAAGACCCATCAGGTTTCAGCTTTCTTTTAAATATCCATTTGCAGCCAATAGGTTTTGCACCTGGTGGTAAATCAACAAGTTCCCAAGTGTGATTTGATAATATGGATTCTAATTCATTATTAATAGCCTCTTTCCAGAATGGAGCATCAGGAGAAGAGATAGCCTTTTTATAAGTTAGAGGGTCATCATCAACAAGAAATGTAAAGAAATCTTTACCAAAGTCAGTTTCTTTTCTAACTTTTTTACTTCTTAGTTCAATCTCTTCATTATCATCAGATTCTTGTGCATGACTAGATGATGAAGTATGAGATGGTTTATCAACATGGGTTTTCAATGGAAAAACATGCTCAAAGAATTCTGCATTTTTAGTTTCAACAATAGTGTTAATCTCCATAACATTATTATCACTTCTAGTCACAAGAAACCTATATGAAGCACTATGATGGGCATAACCAATAAACATGCAGTCAAAAGTTTTGGGTCCTAGTTTCTTTCTTTTGGGTTCAGGTAGAAGAACTTTAGCTAGGCACCCCCACACTTTTAAATAGTTTAAGTTTGGTGCATGTCCTTTCCAGATTTCATATGAAGTTATACCGGTTTTCTTATAGGGTATTCTATTTTGAATATGACAAGCAGAGAGTATAGCCTCTTCCCACAGATTCAGAGGTGCACCAGAACTTATAAACATAGCATTCATCATATTTTTGAGAGTTCTATTTTTTCTTTCAGCAACACCATTAGATTCAGGTGAATATGGAGGGGTAGTCTCATGAATTATGCCATGTTGTTCATAAAATTCATTAATTGTTTAAGTTCATATTCACCACCTCTATCCGATCTCAATCTCTTTATTTTCTTATTTAGTTGATTTTCAACTTCTGATTTATATTTCAGAAACATTTCAAAGGCTTCATCTTTGGATCTTAATAGATAAACTACTGTAAATCTAGAACAGTCATCAATAAAGGTTATATAGAATCTTTTACCACCTCTAGTTAAGTTATTTTTAAGGTCACCAAGATCACTATGAATAAGCTCAAGCAATTCAATTCTCTTTGTACACTTTTGCATGATTTCTTAGTGGATTTAGATTCAACACATATTTCACATTTGTCATGATCAGATATAGTTACATTATGCAAGAGACCTATATCTTTCATTTTCTTAATGTAAGAAAAAACCAACATGTCCTAACCTACCATGCCAAAGATCACAAGAGTTAATCATGTAAGCAGAAGAAGTAGATGCATTTTCATTCATGATTTCAAGTACATTCAGCATAAATAAACCCTGACTACAGTACCCTTTACCAACAAATTGTCCATTCCTAGTCATTACAATTTTATCAGATTCAAAGCAGACCTTAACTCCAGCTTTTCCAAGAAGGGAAACAGAAATGAGGTTCCAACGAATCTCAGGAACATGAAGCACATCTGTAAGAGAAAGGATCTTCCCTGAAGTAAGCTTGAGAAGCACCTTTCCCTTACCCACAACGGGTGAGGGCTCGAATCGCCCATGAACACTTGTTCACCATCATCAACAGAGGAGTAAGAAGAGAAAGCTCCTCTGTCGGCACATATATGTCAGGTTGCCCCGGAATCAATCACCCAATTCTTATTATGTGCAACCATGTTCACTTCAGAGATTACAGCAGCAATAATGTCACTCTCAACCAGGCTAACTTGTGGTTTGGATGGAGCCTCACCAATCTTCCGGAACCTACACTGTACTGAGTAGTGTCCGGGTTTGCCACACACAAAGCAGTTTCCTTTCTTCTTGAAAGTAGAGTTAGGTTTCTTTTCATCTTAGGATTCTGATTTGGTTTGAAGTTTGGCTTATGAAAATGTTTCTTTGGTTTAGAAGGCTTGCTTTCAATTAGATTTGCCTTAGAAGTAAGCTCCTTGGCCCTTTCAGTTTTCTCTCTTTATTTTTCTCTTCAATTCTAATATGAATTATTACATCTTCAAGGTTCATTTGTTTTTTTTATGCTTCAGTTCTTTCTTGTAATCTTTCCATGAGTCGAGTAGTTTTTCAATTAGGGCTCCAGCAACAAAGGCTTCGGGTAGGGTGATATTTTCATTTTTTAAGATCATCAATTAGAACATGGTATTCATGAATTTGAGAAGAAATATCTTTTTCATCAGACATGACAAAATTCAGAAAATTTCCAATAGCAAATTTTGAGTTCCAGCATCTTCAAGAATGTATTTCTTATTAAGACTTTCTCAAATTTCAGTAGCAGTTTTATAAGAATAGTAAATATCAAACAGTGCATTACTAAGTGTGCTGAGAATGTGTGTTTACAGATTTTGTTGGCCTTTTTCCAGTTTTGCAATTCTTTTCTTTATCTGGTTTAGGATCAGTTATAGCAAAGGCATAACCAGTTACATCAAGTATAGACATAATCTTTTCTTGCCATCTTTTATAGTGGGTTCCATTAAATGGTTCAATCCTAGAGATGTCAGGCAGAGAGACTTAACATTAGTAGCAGCAACCATAACAGTATCCATATCTACTCTTAAGATTGTTGGAAAATGATATACAAAATACTGCTAAGCTATTTAAATTAAACTTTCAAGAAGAAAGGAACTTCTCTATTTTGATCGAGGCGTGCGGAGCACTGTCCTTAAGAGTAAATCGCGCCCCTCTGAGAGAGTATCTCGGTGCAGCAGGTTGATGGCAGCCTACCCTCCAGGATTCAAGGATCGCTGGCCCTGCAAGCGTGCACTCGCAATACACAGGCCCTCGACCAGCTCGATTTTGTTTCCTCCAGAGATGCAGGGAAGAACTGAAAAGTCTATAGAAATTTCAGAGGAAGAGGAAGATGGTTGAGTTCTGTTTTTGATAACAGGGAATAAATCCTTTATAAAAAGAGTTTATCATCATTAGAAAGTCTTTGGGAAGATAAAAAAATCCTTGGACAGAGAACCAATCTTTCCTTGTGCAGAGAAAGCCTCGGAAGAGCCACTGCAATGACAGGATAGGACAGGGAAAGATACGAATCTCAACAGCTATTTCTGACCCAAATATTATGACAGGATTTGAAAAGATTTTATTTTAATTTTAAATCCAAAAATAAAATTGGCAAAACTTAACCCCATTCGGGCACACCCGCGAGGCTCTGAAACCCGGATTTGCACCCCCCTGCGCGTGTGATGCGGGCGCACATGCGCATTAAGGTTTTCTGGATCCGGTAACCCAATTCCCTTCACTGGGCCTCAATGTGCTTGTGTGCGCGCGAGCACCCCCGGTTTCTAACCCACACAACCCATCATGAAAGGGACTCCATATATAAACACTAAGGAGTTCTTATCCTATCCAATGTGGGACTAAAGGAACTTGGCTTAATTTTAAAATACCCTCAAAATGCTAACAAAATTAGGGGGGAAAAAAGAACAATTCAAGATAAAAGCTATGGTTAATCAGATCATACATGTCCTGGAGGTGTGGTGGCTAGTATCTCTTCAAAGATGCAGTAAAGAAAATGTAGAAAAGGAGTACAAGCAAAAAAATTTCAATGTTTGCAAAGAATTATTCAGATTCCACTGAGTAATAACCTATCCCGGTAACAATCCAGCAAGAAACACTTTCAATTAAATCAAGTATACCAATTATGAACATTTGAAACCCCAGTCCACAGTATCCATCCATCTGGTAACTTTCAATATATATAAATGACATCGCCCATCTTGCAAAGTTTGACATGATCAATACTGTAAATTGGTTCACATAATTATTCGGTATAATTAGAAAAAACATGTTGTCAATTAGCACATAAATAGAAGGAAATTATATCAAAAATCCTCCAATTTAGAGAAATTCGATTCGAAATCATCAAATCTCATTCAATTCAAGACAAAGAATAGTACCGGAACTGTAACTTGCTGGACCCGGCTCTCAGCAGAGATGATGGCGTTCGCTGCAGCATTCACAGTATCCACGCTACTACTATTAGCTCCTCTCATCTTTTCCCTTCATCAAAACCCTAAATCGTCTCCAAATCCCACCTTTTTCTCCCCAAACTTTTCAACAACAGCTAGAGCACTCAAATTCTTGACCCAAAATTGACGATTCTTCGATCAAAAATCACAAGTTGTCGAAGAACCTCGTGACAATTAATGCAAGAAAGAAAAAGGGAAAAAAACAAAAACCCTAGAATTTCAAGATTTGTAGAGAGGAGGACTGGATTGTGGCGAGAGAAAATCTCTCTAATTCGCCTCTGTGTGTGCTATCGAGTAATAAGGTCAAACACGGCAAGAAACCGAAGGTCATCCAAAATGACGCATTTACCACCAACTCCTAAAAGCTCTGCAAAAGCTTCCTTATCTAATGATCAAGGAATTGATTTGGGGCATTTTGGTCTGCGAAAAAGTGACGCGTCTCGGGGCTCACGTTAGAGAATCCACTTGATAGTTGGAACTCGTGCGCCCGCGCACCCCCTCGTGTGCATTATTGTAGGACCCGCCAGCCAACTTCCACTAGACCTTTAAATTGCCCGCGCACTGGGTTTAAGCGACACCCAATCTATCACCCGTTCACTGGGTTGAGGGTACGAACCATCGCGGGGCTAGTAGATTCGGGAAATCGAGTATTATTAATAGTGCGGTCTAATAACTTGCACGGCTCTCTCTCCCCAGTGGCCAGGCTATATTTTGACTTTGGCGGCCGCGAGAACTGTTAACGGGACACTCTTAATGGGGCCCGCAACTGTGATCTGTCATACAAAAAAAGTGGAGCCCGCACCAATAGACCTGTGCTTATTGGTGGGGCCTTGTTGGCTTCTGGTTTTGGGGCGTCACTTCTGCCCATCGCAGATCACACTTCTCACACCGTAACCAATGGGCACCGGATTCCCTGTGACCCCGGCTGTAGGGAAAATTTTACAGCCCTTGTTCTTTTTAGATTTTTTATGTATCCCACTCGCATATTTAGTGTTTAGAAATATATCTTCTAAATCTTTGATATTAGAGATACATTAATTACAAGAAATCATATTCGTATATAATTTGTTTTTGAATTAACCCCCTCATCTAAAATGTGAACAAAAATAATCCCTCAACTATTATTGTCAAGTATTTTGTTACTCTATTAATAAGGATGATGGTCTATTGATGGTCATGTAAATCATATTTATTATATTCTACACCTTATCATTTTCATACAGTTATAACAATTAGAAAAAGTTGTTTTCTTACCAGATAAAATGAGTTTTGCATAGTTTAAGGGGTTTGCTTGTTGTGATTTTTAGTTCAAGGGTTAATTCAAAATTGGCATATAAATGAAGATGATTTCTTAAAATTCACGGTTAGAAATTTACACTCCAAATCTTATAGATCTTATAAGTTTAGGGTTCGGTTCATGTGTGTGAGCCACACACATATAATAAGAGGGCCAATCACGCATTGACACGTGTATTAATCTCTTATAATATGTTATTTGTGTAGGCCTCACACACATATTATAAGAAATTATAATAGTTCCATCTACGTGTCAATACGTGATTTGCCCTCTTATTGTGTGTGTGTGACTCACACACATGAACCGAACCCGCAAGTTTACACTCTTTTAGATTAAAAAGAGAATATTATGTTTTGATTCTGTTAACTTGCCTAATTTTTTTTTGTAATTAACTAAAATTTATCTTTATTTGTAAACTACTACATCCCAGATAATTCGTTCATAGATTAATCACATTTTCTGCTTGTTTCTCCTCCTCCTCTCTCTCTCTCTCTCTCTCTCTCTCTCTCTCTCACACACACACACACACACATCAAACACATTTCTATTATGTATCACGAAGAAAACCCACATCAAATCATTTTTAAATACCTCTTAAGAAATTGAGAAAAAAATTCAAGAAATTTCTAAAGTAAGGTTTGAGAGAAAATTCGTAAGAATTTTAGGTTAAGAAAATAGAGAGGGGGTGAGGAGGGTGATGAGGGATAACGGGCTTAATAGAATTTGAGTTAGGTCATGTCAGAATAATGAAGATGAATATAGGTAAAGAATAAAACGGAAGGGCTAACAGGTAAAATATCTTATTTCATTTAAAATCTAATTGGAGAGTAATTTTGAAGATAAATTATTAGGAATAAATTTCTAATATCAAATAATTGAGGAATAAATTTCTGAATGTCAAAGATTTGAGTTGGGGATATATGTAAAACAATCCTTTATTTATTTATTTTTTAAGAACAGCTAACCGAGAGTTCTCACCGTCCACTCTCACTTTTGTACCAGTGAGGCAAGGCTTACTAGCACAGCTGTTGGCCTTGAGTGGGACCAAATAGTACATTGACATCTGTTACAAAATTTAAATCACTTAAAACCGAAAAGACTATAGGAAAGTCTAGTGGGTTGATTTTCCACTATAATTTAAGAGTAATGCCTATAGTTTAATGCCCAAAAAAAAAAAAAAAAATCCTGCACTTGTCTCTTTTTTTTCTAACTACACATGTTCACACTTTAACTGTAAAATAATGTGTTACGTGGGGAAAATAATAATCATCTACGCATTCTATATGTGTTTGCTGGAGTAATTTGTAACTTGAGAATATAAAAAGTATTTTTCAATTCTCAAGAATTGTAACTATTCACAAGAAAGTGAAATAGTCCATCACTATATAAAAGGAGAAAAAAATTGTTTTTTCTCTTTAATTGCCCAATGCAGCCGCACGTGCCAAAAATCTGATTGTATTATGATCAGATCAATAGTCCATAGAAAGGTCTAATAAATAAAGAAATATTTGTTAAATCTTAAAAGAAATAGTTGTTAAATCTTGTGAGCCCCTCTAAATTATCAATTAGACGAGTGTGCCACACGGAGCTACTCGGTGATCCAAGATCAGTGGTTTGAATATAACTCCTCTCAGTTTATACATAAAACCCACTTCTCTGAAGTATAGGTGTCTGGATGTTTTTTTTTATAAAGAGGATTAGTAAAGAATTAGAAATTTGGTCTAATTAGCATTGTTCTAAATTTAATGTTTTTTTTTTTCCTTTTTAAACTGAGTAATTAATCTAGTGATACAGTCTATAGACTATCCCACGTACTTCATCTTGATTCGTGCATAACAGGGATTCGGTTCATGCATGTGTGAGTCACATACACATATAATAAGAGAGCTAATCACGTATTGACACGCGAATTGAACCTCTTATAATCTCTTATATATGTGTGTGAGGCCCACACACATACATATTATAAGAAAATCAATACACGTATCAATGCAAGATTAACTAACTTATTGTAAATGTGTGTGGTTCACACACAGGAACTGAACAGGTATAACAGGGAGAGGTGTATGGAGTCTGATATTTTATTTATTCTCTTCCCAACTCCGAATTAGAGGCTAATGGTCCCTAGATCACTACTCTTAGTATGGTGGAAATTAAGCGAAAATTAACAGAGTAATCTACGAGAATTAATGGGCTAGCTGCCCTAATTATTAACTAGAAAAAGAAATGTTTGGACGAGAGAATACAAAGATCTCATTGTGTCTTTGCTTTTTTGGCTTGTTATCCAGGCTGGCTGGCTCTACAGCCTAAGGATCTGAATCTAATTGCATTTTTTGGGACACCTCACATCGCTGTCATTGTGAAAGAAACACTAAGAAAAGAAAAAAAAAGAGAAAAAAAAAAAAAGGAAAGCAAACTCGGAAGGCAACAACAATTGAAATATTCTTTATTGCCTGTTAAGATTCTCTATTGGAAGATTTTGTTTATATACGTCACTTCATATTTTATACTAGCTTTTTTTTCTACTCGTGCAATAGATAACCATATTTTCACTCACTACATGGCCATTTTAATTAGAAAACTAGGTGCATAAAATATTTGATTTCTTTTTTAATATGTATCATC
>JAVJIF010017330.1:0-118139 GCA_038442645.1 Agave tequilana
TCCGGTAATCATTTCGGGCAACGTCTCAGCTGATTATTCCGGTAATCGTTTACGATTATTCCGGTAATCTTTCCGGTGACAATTGCAACGACAAACACTACACCACCACCCCGAAATCACCTTCCCTCCTCTGTTTTATTGCTGACGCGGATCTCACCCCCGCATCTAGGCAGTCCCTTAACGCGGCCTTCGCGTTCTTGTATCGACGCAACGCGGAGTTCAGGCCCGCGTCTGTGTCCTTCTCGTGTCAACACGATGCGGAGCCCATACCCGCGTCTGTGTTCTTTTCGTGCTAAACGCGACGCAGAACCCACATCCGCGTCCGCGTTCTCCTCGCGACCTGACTTGAGCACAGATCCCGCGTTTGTGACATCTCCGCAGCGCGTCTCCCGCGTCTGCGATTCCCGCGTCTCTATTCTCTCTCCTCCCTTATATTTTAAACGCATTGACGCGTTGATTCCCTGGATTCCAGAGCTTGGGATTTCACAGTGTTTTCCTGAATTTTAGGCGAGTGTTCTCGCTTTCTCATTGGACTTTCCCGCATCGTCGGGTTGACTTGCATAACATTATGTATTTATATCGGTGTCCTCGTTTGGTATTGTGATGTACATACTTGTTATATTAACTGTTGACATACACCTGTCTGTATCATACTTGACAACTGACGTGTTACCACCTGACATGACTTACTACCTAGCATATGTTTTACCACCTTCTTCTTGACACGTTGATACTTGAACCCCTGAAATAGGGAGGCTCCTGACTTTACTCCTGTTAATCCCCGTAATGGGATAACCATGAATATAAGATTACTATGAATACTCTGTGGACATTATTACTGGATAAATTATTATAAGTAGACAACTTGTACCTGGTTTGGGGGAAACTGATGGGCCCTGATTAATCATGTTTATGGTGGTCTTATCGAGCCGCGCGTGGCCACATACTTGAGGGATCACCTGGCGGCCACCAGGGATTCCGTGGGGTGTGCTGGCACCCCTACTCCTGTTTATTCCTGCCGGGTATGCACACGCCCTAGGCCTATTTCTATGGGATCTGCGATACTCTATTCCTGTTCGGGCGTAAATAAGTCCCGGTACCTAGCGGTACGTTCCGGCTCAGCACCGGATACTCCTGAACCGTTGTCCCGGGCATGTACGGGGCCCATCCGAAACATGATTCATCGAACTTTATCAGTTTCCAAATAACTTGCTCTATAAGTTGTAAGTGGAAGTATGTGGAATGGGACACATACTGAAGCCTGAAACTTAGACGGACCCTATTATAATCATATGTTAATTTGCAATTTGTTGTGCCATTTTGTAACTCAGGTTGTACGTGCTTGGATTATGGTGACATGGGATAAAGGTATATAAATGAGGGTTTCCTTGTTTGGATTATTCCTTCGAAGTATTGATCTCATGGAGCCGTGACCTGAACCCGTACAATCAGATTTGCTCGTATTCGGTTTTATTCGGTTTTGTCGGTTTTATGTTAGTTTAGGAGATATCTGGTGTTGTCCTATTTACTTTATTTCTCGTCTCGTTACTTTCCCTTATCTTACCATACCATGAGTATTCTCTGCTTGATATCACTTATTATGTATCTACTTGCTTCTGCATGCTTATGCTCACGACACGATTTTCAATGCATGCTTGTGATTCGGTTTTCTCGATACACATGTGCTTATCCTTGCACGCCATCTGGCTTTCGCCTCACCACTCGCCTGGGGAGTTCTGACTCCTCTGGATCCTCATGTCCAGGTCCTGGAGCTTGGACCGAAGGGGACCATCTTGTTGAGGACCAAGCTTACTTCTGTGGAGCAGACAGATCAACTGTAGCTCCAGTCCCATCCTTGCTCCCCCTTGTTGGCTCGCGGCTTCTCCAGTTATCTCGTGAGCGCCCTTTTGTACTGTTCATATATGTACATCTCTTTGTATTCTAGCATTTGCGCCTATCAGGTGATGTAATATTATTGTAATATTTATCATCTCTGGTGATAACTTTGTATTGTACTCATATGTTGGAATGTATAATGCACCACTTGCTTCCATACTCTGATTCTTGCCTATACTGATGCTTAGCGTATATACGTGAGGGTATTTCTGACCTACGTATATACGTTGCAGTGACGTCTCCGTACCCGCAGGATCGGGGCGTTACATTTTGAGTTTCCACCAAATAATTTTAGCTTTCAAAATCGTGTTCCCTTCACAAAGATCAGTTAATTTAGACATAAGGGAAACATTCTCATTTTTTAAAACTTCATTTTCTTTTTCTAAGCATGCAATGTTATTCCTAAATGAATCATGTTCTTTATGCATGCAAGCAATATTCTTTTTCAAATTTTTATTTTCTTTCTTAATCATGTCATACTTTTCAAGCAATAGATGACAAAAAGTAGATAGCTCATCATATGACATGTCTACATCCTCATCCTCAGATTCGGTAGTTACCTCAAGGGGGTTATCCCCTTGGACCATATAGCACTTGTTGGAGATGTCGCTTCCAACATCCGAGTCACTCCCCGCATAGTATTGATCATTTTCGCCAAGGGAGAGGAGAGTGTTCCACACTACAAAAGCCAAATCAAAGTTAGAAACCCTAGATAAATAATCATCATTTAGGGTTGACTTTAAAGCATGAAGGGCTTTTGCATTAGCCTCAAGATTCTTACCATCTAAACAATATGCATTATTAGTAGTGGCAAGATAAACATGATAACCTAAGGCTTTGAGGTACAAGGACATCTTCACCTTCCATATATGGATGTTAACAATGTCAAACATGGGTGGGGACATGAAGTCCATGGTGTGTGTACAAAAATATTGTGATTAGCCTAAAAATGAGGATTTTTTACTCTAGGTTGTTAGACCAAATCAGAGTACCAAGCTCTGATACCAATTGTAGGTTCACCTAGAGGGGGGTGAATAGGTGATGGCTAATCTAATGGTCACTTAATGCCAAATTATGCAAATAATGCGGAAGCTAAAAATAATTATGACCTAATTAAAACTTTTACACTAAACACTATGTATAACACAAGAGTGTTGCCGAATTCCCCGTGAAGGGCTCTGGTCAAACTCCTCTAGATTCCCCTTGAATGGGTTGAGGAGCCGCGTTGGCTCTCTTGATTGAATACAAGTGTTAGCAAACAATCCCAAGCAAGTATATCAATTAAGCACAATATGAATATCAAGTATGTAAGAATAAGCACAATTGAAGCATGCAAGATATAAAAGAGACAGAGAGAGAGAGAGAGAGAGCAATCGCAAACACAAGGGTATGTTTTGAGGTTCGAGCACACTTGCTCTACATCCCCGCCTTCGACACACGAAGGATTTCCACTATGCAAGATCCCAATGGATCTCTCCTCGGTGCCGCAACACCTACAAGCCCTCGGACTCCCTAGTCCCGTACACACGCAAGCCCCACAAGCTTGCCGAGGCCGCACCTCAAACACGAAGAGTTCCACCCGAACCCTAAACAAACCACGAGCACACTTGCCCGTCTCCTCAAAGAACAAATGAAATCTTTGGTGATCACAACACTTTGATCACCTAAAAACAATCTCACTACAACACTCCTATAGGATGAATAGATCAATGGATGCTCAAGTGTTTGTGTGAGAAAACAAGGAAAGAATCTTTGGTGAAAAACTCAAGAAAATCTCTTTTACACTCTTGATAAACTCTCCTTTTAATTGGAAGTATTGGCTCTAATTTTGTGGAGAAAAACCTCTGGAATGAATGGGAAAAACTGGCTCTAAGAGTCTCCAAAATCTTAGCTCAAAACAATGACCAAACCCCCAAATTTATAGGCCAGAAAAATATAGCCGTTGGGGTCTGTCAGAGCTGCCGGTCGACCCGTGCGGTCGACCGCCAACGGTCAGAAATCAGACCGTTGGAGCCACGGTCGACCGCCGGGTCGACCGACCCACTGGAGCTGAGAGTCTAACTCTCTGTCGGTCGACCCGTACGGTCGGCCGAACTTTCCAGAGAGCAGAGCTCTCTGGAGCGGTCGACCCGCACGGTCAGCCGTCCTCCAGTGCACAAAGGCGTGCACATCTGTACACGTCGGTCGACCGGTCCGGTCGGCCGACTCCAGGATTAGTCAACTATAAAGGTAGGCAAGTCGACTAGCTGAAGCCTGAAAACAGTTTTCTGGGATTAAAAAGTTAGTCTTTTTGGCTCAAATAAAATCCCATAAAATACTTAAAATCTACAAAAATAGTTTAACCAATATACTTTGATAATCAAACATGCTTGCACAAAATCAAGGCATGTTATAAAAGATTGGACTATTTTTGTAATATGAAAATATTTGGCTCATGATAAAAACTGTATTTTCCAAAACAATATTTTTCCAAAACATGTTTTTCCAAATCTTCATCAAATACAAAAACAAGATATACTTTTAAAGCATAGTGTGTATGGATATGATCCACTACACAATCAAGATGAAATATCTATGTTTTTTTTGACATTAAGCTCTAAATAAGGTTTTGGTTGAAACATATAACTTTGAATACCAAAAACCAAAACAGTATTTTGTCACAAAGAAAAAATCTTTTCTAAACTAAAAAATCTTTTATGAAAACTTCTATCAAGAGTGTGTGTGTATAGTATACTTGAGCAATCCACCAACTATCTATCCTTTACATTTTACTCTAAAACAAAAACAAAATCTTATACCTAGACACAAGTCTTCATCTTCTTGAAGTCTTCACTTGAAGGCTTCTCATCTTCTTGACTTGGTCCAATCTTGATCCAAAAGCTCCTTGGATCACACCGTGCTAACTCCAAATCTTGACATTTTATCCTTTGTTGAGCTATGCACCTACTAAGATCTTGATAATAAATCTGTCACTAATTAACACAAGATCATTAGTAAACATAACTTCATGAGTTGATCATCATCAAAACTAGGGTGATAGGCCTTTGGGCCAACAGTTTAAGTAGTGGAGATGGAGGTGGTATTGTGATGGTGAAAGTGATGGTGGAAGTGAAGATGGTGGTGGAAAATAGTGGAAGTGATGGTGATGAAAACGGTTAAGAAAAGATGGTGGTGGTGACGTTAGTGTTGTCGTTTGCAATTGTCACCGAATGATTACCGGAATAATCGTGAACGATTTACCGGAATAATCATCGGAGATGTTGCCGACGAAGAAGAGCTCGGCCCCAATCCAAGGAGGTGGTCGGCCCTAGAGAAGATGATGGGGTGGTGGTTTTGTGGAGAGGTTTGTTGTGGTGGTAGTTTTGGAGAAGGTGAAGGAGAAGGTGGAGCTTTGGTGGAGTTTTGGAGTTTGTGGTGGTTTAAATGGAGAAGGAGGAGGAAAAAGATGAAGGTAGGGAGTTGGAGAAGTTGTAGTGGTTGTGGTTGTGGTGGAGATGAAGGAGGAGTTGGTGGTTAAAGTTTTGGTGAAGAGAAAAATGAAGTGGAATGAAGAAGGAAAAGTTTTATAGGAATTGGAATTGTGAAGGTGATGTAAAAATGTTTAGGGAGGGGGTTTTTTGTAAAATGGAGAGGTGAGGTGGCTCTCTTGGCCGGCCATGGTGATGGGAGAGGTGTTTGAGTGTGTTGGAATATTTTTGGAGAAGATATTTTTGGTGGAGGAGATATTTTTGGTGGAAAGTTGTAGAAAGTAATGGAAGAATGGAGAATTTGGTGGAAGGAAAAGGAAGGAAAGAAAAAGGAAAAAAGAAAAAGAAATTAAAAAAGGAAGATACTCTCTTGGAAGAAAAAGGGAAAATAATTAGAGTGGCGGATTCCCGGATTCAGTTGCGGATGTGGAAAACTTTCGGAAAAATACCGAAATCGTCCGAAAATCAAGTATCTCGGAACGACCCGCAAAAATTCTCAAAAATCAAGAATATTATTCTAAGAATCATGGTGAAATTCGTTTCAAGAAATTATTTATAGTTTTTAAATTAAAAATCCTGAAATCAGCCGCCAATATCGGTCGACACCAAATCTCGCAGAAATCTGATAAATTCTGAAAATCCCCAAAAAATGAATTAAGATAGTAAATATTATTCTAAGCAAATTTGTGAAAGCGATTTCTCAAAATTTGACTCCATTTGCAAATTAAAAATTTAGGAATCGGTCAGCGGCACTGGTCGACACCGGTTTTGAAGATTTTCATTTTAATTCAGAAAAATTCCAGAAAATCACAGAAAATCTAAAATATTGAAAAATGATATTTAAACTGAAATCGGTCAAATCTAAATACTAGAAAGACCAATTGAGCAATTCACTCGGATCGGGCTCTCGATTCAGACGAGGGTTGACTCTGAGTCCGTGAATCCGGATCCAAGACAAAACGATCATATAAATAATTCATAATACAAAAACAAATACAGGAAGTAAATCAAAAAATACGATCAAAAAGTCTGAATACGCAACTAAGTACGTATTCCGGGAGCGGGGTGTTACATTCCATCCACCTTACAAAAAATTGCGTCCTCGCAATTTCGATAAGGGGTAAAATGAACACAAAGGGGACATGGACGGGAATTATACCAATTAAGATATGAAGTACTATAGGTAGGGTTCTCAAGTTGACTAAACAGTAATCAGAATTTAGATCTCTTCTGCACCTCTGGCTGTATAAGTTTTTGAACGTACCAAATAATACTGATCTGATGTCGTTGCTTTGCAATAGAATTCTGTTGTACTGCATACTTGATAGCCCTCCGAGAATAAGCCAGAATACTGAAGATAAAGGAAACCCTGATAGTCCTGAGCATAATAAAGAAGACCGATAATTAAGAATTCCGAAGGCCAGGCATCGATCACTCCGAAGAATATAGCCAATAATAGAGAATAACTGTAGAAAAACCTGAACACCGACTTCTGAAAGATAACCCGATCGTGGATCAATCCCGAACTTCAAAGAGTTAGCCGAAGAGATCATGTCATAGCTTCATTCAGAACCAGCCGCTACCTCTCTAGTCTATTCATATCTTAAGTTGGTATAAAGGCTTCGAAAAACCAAAACAGGTAAAGATGGAAGGGATTAGGAATCAAATGAAAGATGATCAAGAATAGATAACTCTGTACTTTTAGTTGGAGTGCATACCAGGACTCATGCTTCCAGTTGCAAATTTCTTTACCATTAATTTGCCGTCTGGATGTACTGAGGATGTAGAGTTAGGCTCTGATATCATCCTGTAACGCCCCGATCCCGGCGGGTACGGAGACGTTACTGCAACGTATATACGCAGGTCAGAAATACCCTCACATATATACGCTAAGCATCAGTACAGGCAAGAATCAGAGTACGGAAGCAAATGGTGCATTATACATTCCAACACATGAGTACAATTACAAAGTTATCACCAGAGGTGACAAATATTACAATAATATTACATCACCAATAGGCGCAAATGCGAGAATACAAAGAGATGTATAAGCATGAACAGTACAAAGGCACTCACGAGTTTACAAAAGGAAAACTCGAGAGGCGCACAGGGGGCCTGGAAGGATAGAGCTTCGGATGGTCCGCTGGAGATCCAAGCTACCGATGCGCTTTTCAGGTCAGCAACTGGGATTCAACAAGCTCCAAGCTCCGACATGTTCCAAGCTCCTGGACCTAGACATGAGAATCCAGGGGAGTCAGATAGAACTCCCCAGGCGAGTGGTGATACGAAAGCCAGATGGCGTGCAAGGATAACACATGTGTATCGATAAAACCGAATCATAATCATGCATTGAAAACCGTGTCGTGAGCATAAGCATGTATAAGCAGGTAGATATATAACAAGTGATATCAAGCAGGAACTACTCATGGAATGATAAGATAGGAGCAGTAGACTGATGGAATGGAACATGGGTAATAAAACAGGGTATGAGTAGCTAATATGATAATAATCATAAAACCGGAAATCCAATGTAAAAACCCGATACAACCAATCATGACAAAGCATACCACAGGTCCATAACTGGCATCTTTTATTATTATTATTACTCGTCTTACCCTGATGTCTAGATATGTGAACTAGCGTCCCAGCACACATATATCCACATCTGAGTAAAGCAAGGTTGTTATTGGAAACCAACGGGGGTATCAGCGAACAATGTTTACAGTGGGTCCCGTACATACCCGGGACCACGACCCAGGATTGTTCCGTTGCTTGGTGGACGGAACCTGCCGCAAGGCGATCAGGAGGGTCTTATAGGATGTCCTTATCAAGATGGTACCAGGAAGGAGGGAGCCAATACTCCCCTTGGTCGCTTGGAGGCCCACAGGTCAGACCGGAAGTTTTAGTTGCACAACATGCCTAGTACCACTGTAAACACGAACATGTATTGATAGCTGCAAGTTTCCCCCGACCCGATGTAAGTTGTCCAGTTTTATGGTTTATTATGTAATTATCAATTTACGGGAATAGCAGGTGCAAGACATGATCAGGAGTTCAGGAGTACATGAGTACTGCAGATTCAGGTCACTGTATATATAATACAGGATAATAAGTACAAGATTCAAGTCACTGCATGTAATGCAGGATAATAAGTATAGTATTCCCGTAAATGTGATAATCACATGTCAAGTATTAATATGTCAAGAGGCAAGTATATCATGCCGGGTGTCAAGTGATAGCATGACAGGAGGATGATATTTGGCAGGTGATCAATCATGTCAAGAGATTGATATTAGTCCGGTGGCAAGTCATGTCATAACAAGGGGCCTTGCTAAGTAGTAGCATGTCTGGTGTCAGGTGATAACACCTCAGTTAACAGGTGATACAAACAGGTGTTAAATAGTAGCATGTAGTTAACAGGTATGAAATAATGGCATGTCAAGTGTTAACATATCAGGTAAATACATGGCATGTGATAGAGTAGTAGCTGAGCACAACCAAGCGGAGCTGAGCAAGCTGGAGGCACAGATAGCAAACAGTATTTAACACTGGAGCGTCTGGCAAGGTTACCGGGACAACTCGGCTTAAAGTGCGAGTAGAAAATCTGGCAGCATCTCACCTAGACGAATCTAGTGGTAAAGCGCTGAACGCTGATCATGATAACCAGGCGGAGCTGAACAAGCTGGAGGCACAGGCAGCGAACAGAGTTTAGACACTAATGCGCTTGGCGAGATTACTGGGACAACTCGGTTTAAAATACGAGTAGCATCTTGCCTAGACGAATTTAGTGAATAAAGCGCTGAGCGCTAAGTATGCTCACCAGACGGAGCTGAGAACCTGACAGTCCCAATCACTTCTCTTTCGAGATAGTGAGAGACCGGAGGCTGAAGGGTCCGGAGGTCAAGTACGCTCGGGGTTTAAGCGCACTCTCGGTGGCTACCAGCCATCCCAGGAGTGGGCAGAAACCCAGAGTCCAACGACCACGAAGGGTCGGCCACGCATGGTATAAAGCAGTAAAATATATCACAGGCATGGTATATGTACAAGAATTAAACTACCCTAACACAAGCATTCGTCACAGAGCAATACATGTCCAGTCATTGGCACTCGGCCATACACCAATACAGGGACCCAGCCCAATACAAAATACATTTAAACACGGAATAAAATACATGTCGACCCGACAAAGCGGGGAAACCCAAATGGAGGCGAGGACACTCGCCTAAATCTCCGGAAGAGCCAAAACTCTGAAATCCATGGAACTCGCGCACACGCCATAAAATATAATAATATATAAATATTTTGAGAGAGAAAGTGAAGAGGAGAGAGAAAGAGTTAGAAAGAGAAAGAGAGAGTCAGAGAGAGAAGTATATGGAAAGAGAGAGTGCACAGGGAGACGCGAGTTATGCGAGTGAGACGCGGGGGTCGCAGACGCGGGGGTCGCGTCGCGGGAATAGCAGACGCGAGAATCACAGACGCGGAATCACGTCGCGAAGGTGCCACAAACGCGGGGTTCGAGACCCGCGTTCAAGTCAGGGCACAAGGAGAACACAGACGTGGGCATTAGCTCCGCGTCGTGTAGATACGAAAGGGATACAGACGCGGGCATGGATTTCGCGTTGCGTCGTTACAAGAACGCGAAGGCCACGTTAAGGAGTTGCCTGGACGCGGGGGTGAGATCCGTGTCAACAGAGAGAAAGAGAGAGACAAGGAAAGATGATTTCGTTGGTGGTGGTGTTATTTGGTGAAGGAGATGGATTTTAATGGAGTAATGAAAAGGAGGTGATGATGAAGGTGATGTTGGAGGTTTAAGTAGTGGAGATGGAGGTGGTATTGTGATGGTGAAGTGATGGTGGAAGTGAAGATGGTGGTGAAAAATAGTAGAAGTGATGGTGATAAAAACGGTTAAGAAAAGATGGTGGTGGTGACGTTAGTGTTGTCGTTTGCAATTGTCACCGGAATGATTACCGGAATAATCGTGAACGATTACTGGAATAATCATCGGAGATGTTGCCGAAGAAGAAGAGCTCGGCCCCAATCCAAGGAGGGTGGCCGGCCCTAGAGAAGATGATGGGGTGGTGGTTTTGTGGAGAGGTTTGTTGTGGTGGTAGTTTTGGAGAAGGTAAAGGAGAAGGTGGAGGCTTTGGTGGAGTTTTGGAGTTTGTGGTGGTTTAAATGGAGAAGGAGGAGGAGAAGATGAAGGTAGGGAGTTGGAGAAGTTGTAGTGGTTGTGGTTGTGGTGGAGATGAAGGAGGAGTTGGTGGTTAAAGTTTTGGTGAAGAGAAAAATGAAGTGGAATGAAGAAGGAAAAGTTTATATAGGAATTGGAATTGTGAAGGTGATGTAAAAATGTTTAGGGAGGGGGTTTTTTATAAAATGGAGAGGTGAGGTGGCTCTCTTGGCCGGCCATGGTGATGGGAGAGGTGTTTGAGTGTGTTGGGATATTTTGGAGAAGATATTTTTGGTGGAGGAGATATTTTTGGTGGAAAGTTGTAGAAAGTAATGGAAGAATGGAGAATTTGGTGGAAGGAAAAGGAAGGAAAGAAAAGGAAAAAAGGAAAAGAAATTAAAAAAAGAAGATACTCTCTTGGAAGAAAAAGGGAGAATAATTAGAGTGGCGGATTTCCGGGATTCAGTTGCGGATGCGGAAACTTTCGGAAAAATACCGAAATCGTCCGAAAATCAAGTATCTCGGACGACCCGCAAAAATTCTCAAAATCAAAAATATTATTCTAAGAATCATGGTGAAATTCGTTTCAAGAAATTATTTATAGTTTTTAAATTAAAAATCCTGAAATCGGCCGCCAATATCGGTCGACACCAAATCTCGCAGAAATCTGATAAATTCTGAAAATCCCCAAAAAATGAATTAAGATAGTAAATATTATTCTAAGCAAATTTATGAAAGCGGTTTCTCAAAATTTGACTCCATTTGCAAATTAAAAATTCAGGAATCGGTCAGCGGTACTGGTCGACACCGGTTTTGAAGATTTCATTTTAATTTAGGAAAATTCCAGAAAATCACAGAAAATCTAAATATTAGAAAATGATGTTTAAAACTGAAATCGATCAAATCTAAATATTAGAAAGACCAATTGAGTAATTCACTAGGATCGGGCTCTCGGTTCAGACTAGGGTTGACTCTGAGTCCGTGAATCCGGATCCAAAACAAAACGATCATATAAATAATTTATAATACAAAACAAATACAGGAAGTAAATCAAAAAATACGATTGAAAAGTCTGAATACGTAACTAAGTACGTATTCCGGGAGCGGGGTGTTACAGATTCATATTCTCCGCTTCGGGATAGGAAGGGGAGCAGGCATCATAGTCTCGTTCGACACACTTAGTGCCCCAATGATACTCTCTTGATTAGTATAAGTCATTTTCTACAATTCATGCACAGTAGAAGTTAGCAACTTCAATACGTGTCCTCGATAAGTTTGTGAAATTGAAAATTGTCAAAACACTTTCATAAATAAATTCTTTATATAGAAAAAGATCTCATGATGGTATTTTGTAAAATAGAAATTATGAGATACGAAATCTCAGTAAATAAAATTAAACCGCTGATGCAATCTGCACTAGAAAATTACGCTAATTGTTTTAAGATTGTTGATCTTCACGATCCAATTCAAGATCAAGATTAATCGGTCTAATCAGTCAGGTCGGTGAAAATCATGTGAGAGGTTTTTTTTGTTCAATTGAACATTCTTTAATTACAGAACTACCTTTCAAATCCCTTCCTTAGACACCAATCAGACTGGTATCTAATCAGTCTCATATTAGTAATAAATCAGCAAGATAAATAATTCAACAATAATTTATCTAATAATAATATTTATTAAAATAAATATTCCTGTATGAATACTTTATTCAGCATAATCCCTACAATAAGAACATTAGTTCAAATACAAAAAAAATCTATTGGAATTCAATAATTTCATAATCAATATTTATGCAAGATAAATATTTATTAATAATAATTCATGCAAAACTGAATGTTAGTATAAAGGGACAGAGTAACAGAATAAGAACCAGATTTTGGAGTGAGGTACGCGTAAAGTGAATCTCTTTAAGACAATTACGTCCCCCGCTATGATGCATACGGGATAATGAACGTTGCTCTTCCAAGATATAACACTTTTTCACGTTTTCTGCACAACACTTTACAAAATCACGTATAGTTGAATCAAAGTTGACACGTACCTTCCATTTGACCGGAAGTAGGTAAAAGGACTCAGGGACCAAAAATCAAATTTTTGATACAATTCTGAAATCTAAACGGTACTTTAAAGAATCCTTTTTAAAGAACTCAATTATTCATTGTAGTTGATTGAATTTTAGAATTCTCAGTTGTGAGTAATTGTAAGTAATCCATTAGAGTGAAAATATGCACTTTAATAATGATTCGGAGAAAACTTTTCGGTTGTAAAGGGTTTCCGAACAGACACATCTGTTCTGTTGGAACGAGCATAATCGTTCCAAATAAACACATCCTTTCGTCGAACAAACACATCCATTCAGCCGAAACAGGTTGTCTCCGAACAGACACATCCTTTAGGTCGCAACGGGCGTTACCGTTTCAAATAGACATATCTGTTCGCCGAATAAAGACATCTATTCACATACGACTTTCAATGTTGGACTAAAGAGTTTTCACTCTTTTTGGTCTCATTTAGATTTTGTTTTGGGTCAACTTCTGATTTAAATATCTCATTCATTTGGAAATGTAATTGAACATGTAAATATGCCACATTCATCTCCAATGGAAGGAGAACACATTCAATTATCACCCATGCGATTCTAGCAGCAGGTCCCACTTAAAATTCAATTCGAATTTTCTTAAAAAAATCAATTAGTTAATTCCAAGTTTTCAACAAAAATAACAAAAAATATCGATGGATGGATCATCAGTGTTATTAGTCCTTCAAGAGTGCTTCAGATTTTCCATGCGGAATGTTCTCATTCCTGACGCGTGGGATCAAAGGGTTATCCTTGATGAGTTGCTGATTTTTTGTCAAGAATTTCATTCCTAACCTAATTTGAGACATCTCAAGGGTTAAGCAAGAGATTTAAACTTCATATTTGGGTATAAAATTTCCTCAAAATCCACCTTCCCATCCATTGACATCCTTAGTGTGACGTATCCAAATACTTTTTGATATTTATTAAATGACTCCTGAGGATAACTCTAGTTCTTGGAATACTTCAAAAAATTTGAGATGATACTTTTATAATATCCAAAATCTCTCTATCAGTAGAAAGTTGTTATAACTTAATCACCTTATTTTAATAAATAATCAAATAATATATATTTATTATTATTTTTTAAAAACTTAATTAGCACTATTAATAATCTAACT
Organism: Agave tequilana; assembly: GCA_038442645.1. Lineage (NCBI taxonomy): Eukaryota > Viridiplantae > Streptophyta > Magnoliopsida > Asparagales > Asparagaceae > Agave > Agave tequilana. The sequence goes on from JAVJIF010017330.1 coordinate 13,732, forward strand.
CATTATTAGCCGACGATGAGCTTTACACGCCAGTAGGCATGTCAATGGGTCAGGTATAGACCTGTACCCGATCTATACCCGACCCGATTAGACGGCTCTGATAATCAGTTCTATACTCACGAATTCGAATAGGACCCACACCTGTTTACCCTATCAGTAAATGGGTCGGCTCTGATTTTACTTGAACCATACTCGATTAGCCCCGACCACATTTAATTAATAATGATTGAAGTTTAACCTGCACAGAAAAAAATAAAATTTCAGAACTTAAGAATAAAAGTGCAGTACTCAATACTACCGCGATAGAAAGTGGCTATGCGGGTCGTGATCCATAAGGAGGGACTAGTGATGAAAGCGTGTTGTAAGATCTCTTTTAGTTCACTTGGAATGGTTAAAAGTTCTTCTTTTGTTCTTGTAAAGAAAAGAAAAAAAAATTTATTGTTAAGTTAAGAAGAAAGTGGCAAATTTAGAAGGCGGAGAAAATAGAAAATGAGTTTATACAAAGAAAGAAAAAATATTAAATAGAAGAAAGTTGGTGATGGAGGTGATCTAAACTAAAGATTAAAGAAAAGAGAAAAACCTTAAAAGTACTTACTTACCTCTTTCAGTTAATGACTTACCTCGAATCCTTAGAAAAAACTTATCTCGTCTTGAAGGCAAGCAAAACATGGCAAATAAGATCTTCCCAATTCCCGATCTACACTATGAATTAACAGGCAAACTAAACTAACAAAGGAACAGTAATCCATCACCATAAGCCATCAGGGGCACTTGTAATGACGAGGTAGGTTCGATGCTATAGGTTTCATTTAGATTATCATTAAAATCAAATAGAAAACGAGTAAGAGAAGAAGAAGAATATAAAAAACGTAACTTTGATTCAGTAAAGTAAAAAATGGAAGAAAAGAAGAACAACTTACACCGGTGTCACCTTCAGTACAATCTTCACTCTTATTCCTCTATGAAACTCTTCTCTACTCTCAGTTACATAATGAAAAAAATTACATAAATAAAAAGTAAAAACCTAAATTACAAACTAAAGTACAGCTTAGCCTACACTCTATGCTGAATCGTTCTCTCTGACCTCAGGATTTGCAGGCATTTACAGCAAAAACATAATGGGGAGAGCGTCTGAAGATAGGGGGAGCAAATGCTCCCCAATATCTTAACAGAATGCAGCGGATCCGTGGCGGATCTGCGGCAAGGATGATGGCCACATCCTGAGAGCAGATCTCACAGATGCCCTATTTCGCTTTTTTATCCAACTAGTTTCTCGATTTGAGCTCTAAATTTGATGATATCAGTGTTGATCTTCAGCTAACCGAAATAGATTCATAAAAATCTAAATTTAACCGGTTTTCATTAGGTGTTATCTTTCTAATTTGTTCTAATCTTCAGCTGAACATTTGCCCTCATCCTTTATTTTGATTTAATCTAAATTTTAGTGGGCTTTTGAACTCATTTTCTCTCCTCTTTCATTTTGTAAAGGCCCTGCAAATAATTATACAAAACAGATTATTAAATAGTAAAATTTATTAAACAAATAATATGAGAATGTGATGATAAATATGCAATATTGGCAACCGATCAAATAACTCTATCTCTAATCCTCTCTCTCACTCTCTCTGTCGCCTTACTCTCCCTCTCTCAGCCTCCTAAAACTACGCGGAATCAAAACCCCAAATTCAATCGAATCGAGTAGATTCCTCCCAATTTCTATTAAATAAATATCAAACCCCAATTTCAATGGCAACAGTACCATAATACTACCATTCCCCCCAACAATGACAACATCAACAAGAAGAATGGCCTCCTTTCTTTTCATCTTCTCTCTCTCTCTTTCTCCTTCTCCTCCTCCTTTCTCTCTTCTTCTTCTTCATCTTCTTTTGTGTCTCGAGAGCTATTCCCGATGGATTGCAGCGTCGCGTGGGTGGTTCAGGTCTCGATCTCCACTTCAGCTTACCACCCCGAATGAGCTGAAGACATGGTGAGGTTGCTCGGCCCTGTATTGAGAGTTTTTCGCCATCTGCTTCTGATCACTGGAGACATCATTGGTATGATTAATTCTTTGACTTCTGTTTTTAATTTCAGTTTGGTTTTTCTTGTTGTTAATCAGTTTAAAATTATATAAAATTGTTTATTGAGTATAGTTTGCTATTTGTTGTATTGGATTGAGCTCGATGAAGCAAGGAATCTTTAAGGATGGAAGGGGAGGCGAGGGTTTGGGTGAGAAAGTGGGAGATTTCAGGGTCGGAGAGTGAGTGGTGGAGGTGGACGGCGCCACGAAAGCCGCAGGATATGGCGTTGGTGAGCTCGAAGAGAGGGCGCGCCCGTGGCCGGAGGTGGTGAGGTAATCGGGTCGGGTCAGGTGATCAGGTCTAAACTCATCACTAAATGAGACTAAATGAGACGTGTGAGAACAACTATTATGGACCCGCGGATAGTCAAGTCCGATCTACTAATGGTAATCAGGTTCAAATCTGATAACTACCGTGTCTACCTCGAAGTTGACTTCTTGACAGACCTATATGCCAGCATCGAATGACAAATCACATGAGACTTGTATCTGCCCCAAAAGAAAGTGAAGCAACAAAAGAAAGAGAAAAGAAGGAAAGCAAAGAAATTACAAAAGGTCAAATCTGAGTAGTTTTTAGGAGCCCCTTTGCGTGCCTTCAAAATGGAGAACTGTTTATATTGTGTCGTGGCAAACATCCCATTTTTCTCCTTTTTTTTTTTTTCTTTTAATTTCTTGCAAATGGTCAAGTCTCATGTTATTTCTTTCCTTTGAGTTAAAGGCTTCGACTTCCTGTCGCTGAATAAATCGCAACAAAGCGTGGGGTTTCTGGACCGCGCGTCCGTGGCACGTGTCGCGTGCCTAGCAACTTCGCATGTTACGTTGTCCATCTAACTGACCGAGAGGTTTTTGTACACGGGATCCCGGTACTGTGTGTACGTGGGCCCCACCTCCACTTTGCTCCGCGTCACTGGGCGGCGGCACGTGGGTGGCGGGCTCGTTGAGACGCCGTCGTTGTCTGCGGGCAAAGCAACATGTTGTTAAAGACAAACAAGTCACAGTTAATCACGGTGCAAAGAGATGCTAAGCTTATGATCCTCCCAATCACGGGGCATCCGTAATGTTCCCAAATCCCAAATATTGAAATAACCGAGATTATTCGAGTTGCGGTTCACCGACTCTTTTGATGGTCCAAAGAATACTAAGAAATTAGAGGAACTTAATATAGAGTTATTTGACTCGTGACTAGAGAGTCAGAAACTCAAAACATGTAACCAATATATTTACATATTTGAAGAATTCTCTCTTTTATATTGAGAGAGGGTGGAGGGACCCATTCGATTTTTTAAAAAAAATGCTGAGCAATTAATATATTATGTAGAATAAGAAATACTGAAACACCTCATTGTTCCACACAACAACTCGAGCACAATAATTAATAAAACTGAAGATGCAATTCACGGGGGTTTATTATAATTAACTCAAGCTAAATTTCATTAAACCTCCTTTAACTTTTAACAAAAGTCATGTAACCTCTCAATATTTTCTAAATCACCACTAAGTCCTCTAAAACTTTGTTGCAATTTTCACATCCACTCCTTCGTTAACTCAAATCGTCACATGGCATCAATCAACACATATTTGACTAGATTATGTTGGATCTAATAATTATTTTAGACAAGATCACATACATGCAATAGCTTCTTTATCAAGATCAAAGAGAAGGAGAGTTTAAGCATACCAGATTCCATCATGAAAGGAATACCGAAGGTTGCACGATCTCGATGATGTCGGAGTTCAGGGAGGGGAGTCTTCTTTTCAGCCACCAAGTTCTCTTCTTAATCCTTAGAGGAGATGAGAGGCCTTCAAGAAAGAGCTTAGGTCATAGTAGATTGTGGTGGAGAGGGAATCCTACCCCTGATATATATATATATATATATATATATATATATATATATATATATATATATATATATATATATATATATATATATATATATATATAGGAACAAGGAATCCTATTTCAACTCATCATAGATCTAAACCCCTGATTGATAACATGAGTTCTACACCAGTAGATGAGTCTATATCTTAAGTTAAATACATTCATGGTTGAGTGTAATTGAAACGTGTCTAGACCCAAATCATTAAGCTTGATCAATTCTTTATTGGGTGTAACAACATAGGCTTATCGAGACGGATGTATAAATCCAATTAGACTTGTGTAGGACCAAATTAATTTAGACTCTAATCCAAATAAGTCTAACAATCTCCCACTTAGACCAAACAAGTCATACTAGAAGGATGTTACACATAACTTTATGGTACCAAATTTTAACCGTCAATAAATCACGTTTCAAAATAATCTGATCCATTAAGCGTCCTACCACCAAATATGACGGTCGTTACCTTCTGTATAATCGAGTAGGACCTTCCACATCATAAGTTTCAGAATCCTTAATAACATAGATCAAATATGGACGCGTGACATGGAAATATCCTCTAGTCAAATAAGGTACAATTCCAACTGGTTTCCACTTTGTAATGAGTCTAACCTTATGACTCCAATGAGTCTATCTTTATGACTCCATTGAATTTAACTTTATGACTCCGATAAGTCAAACTGCTAACAAACTCAAATGTGCAAATTAAACTCAAAAGGAATTTAAAGAAAGCAGTTATCATTTTATTATCAGAATCAACAAATATACATAAAGTGCACTTAGAAATAATGTCTGTCACATAAAAATTATCCACTCATACTAAACCAGGATATCATCATGACTAGCTATCCCCATATGAGCAATATGTTTTAAGAAGACTTTAGGTGAAAGTTCTTTAATGAGTGGATCTGTAATATTAAAAATAGTACTAACACTATCAACATGCACAATATGATTCTAAACTTTATCCTTGATGATAAGAAACTTGATGTTGATATGCTTCGACTTTGCTGAACTCTTGTCATTATTGCAGTAGAGCTCTGTAGCTCTTAGTGTCACAGTGTAGCTGTAATGACCTCTCGACTAAATCTACTATCTTCCTGTAATCAGGATAATGTTACCTGAAGTGGACTTTTAATTATCGATATATCCAGTATAATCTATATCTGTGTATCCAATCAGCTGCAATTGATCAGATTTCTGTATATACCGCATTACCTTCTGGGTAGTCTTCCAGTGATCAATACCAGTATTGATCAAGTATCTGCCAAGTTTCTCAACTGTATATGCTATGCCTGGACGAGTACCAACTTGAGCATACATCTGACTTTCAACTGGCGATGCATATGGAATGTCTTTCATTTGCTCTTTCTGTAGGTCATTCCTGGGACATTGGAGTAGACTCAACTCATCTCCCCTAGAGCAATTCTTCATGTCATATCTATCTAGCACCTTATCGATATAGGCCTTTTGTGATAAACCTAATATTTCACGTATCCTGTCACGTAGAATCTGGATGCGCATCACAAAAGAAACATCTTCAAGATCTTTCATCTTAAAATTCTTTGAGAGAAAACTTTTGGTCTCAAGTAAAAGAGTCATATCGTGATTTCTAGTAGAATGCCATCCACATATAGCACAGAAAATATAAATCTACTCTCTTTAAATTTTTGGTAAATGCATTGATCAACTATATTTTCCTTAAAACCAAAATCGGATATTACTTGATCAAATTTCAAATACCATTGATGGGATACTTGTTTGAAACTATAAATGAATTTCTTTAATCTGCAAATTAGATGTTATAAAACTTTGTGTCACACCCCACTTTCTAAAATACTCTAGATCAGAGATGCGACAAGACTTGGCGACGCATATACGTAAGGAAAATACCTCACGTATACGCGCTAAGCTCTAAGTAACCCAAAATAAGTTATAAATCTGAACTATAATGAATCATGATCACTACAATATCACTTATAAATCTCTGTAAGTCACCTAAAGGAGGTGAATAAGTGACGAGCTAATCTAATGCAACACTAATACGGAATTAAAAACTTAATTGCTAATAAAACTATTAAGCTAACACACAACGTATAACCAAAGAGTGTAGCCGAATTCCCGGTGAAGGATTCTGGACTATCTCCTCAAGATTCCTCTAGATTAAGAGTTGAGGTGCCACTTGTTGGCCCAAAGGCCCATCACTCTAGTTTTGATGATGATTAACTCATGTAGTTATAGTTTACTAATAATCTTGTGTTTATATAGTTTCAATTGTTTACCAAGATATTAGTAGGTGTTTAGCTTCAACAAAGGAATTTTGAGAGCTGACACGTGGTGATTCGAGAGCTCACGCATCAAGATCGCATCAAGCACTCGGTTGGAGTCAAACTCGTTGGATCGCGTTTGGATCAAGTCGACTTGGAGAAGGAGTTCTACAAGAAGACTTCGGTTTGTGTTTAGTTTAGATCTTGTGTAAAGATTAGATAGTGTTGATATGCTCAAGTTCACACACACACACACACACACACACACACACACAAATTTAAAGTTTATTGGTTTTCGCTTTAACTAGTTTTTATTTCATGTCAAAAATATAGATATATATCATATATGTATATTGGATTCTATCCATGTATAATATTCTTCAAAGTTGTTTCAATATCATGTTTTTATATTTATACCAGTTTTGGAGAAAAAGATTTTCAGTTCAAAATCCAAGTTTTGGAAAATACGATTTTTGTTTAAAGGCTAAATTTCAATATCACAAACATGGTTCAATTATTTATAATATGTGCTGAATTTTAGTCACACATATTTGTACTTCAAATATCTTACAAAAACTTATTTTGTGAAATTTATGGATTTTATAGAAGTTAAAAGACAAGTTTTTAATCCCTAAAACTTCAGCCAGACTCAGCTAGCGGTCGACCGGACCAGGAGTCGGTCGACCGGACCGGTCGACCAATGTGCACGAGAACGTGCACATGGCCAGCCTACTCGGCCGGTCGACCACGCGATCGACCGACTGAAAGCACCCCACTCTCGAGTGCTGGCCGGTCGACCGGGCGATCGACCGATGGCTTGGCCCGGTCGACCGAGCGGTGACCGGAGGCACAACTGTCAGAAATATGACCGTTGCGCCGGTCGACTGGGCGGTCGACCGGAAGGGCATTTTTGCCCTTTCCTACTGCCAACGGGCAGAAATTTTTGGAGGCTATATATATGCCTTCTCTTGAGCTGATTTCAACAAGTTTTTAGAGAGAAATTTTTCCCATCTTTATAAGTGTTTTAGGAGCAAGATTTCAAACAGTTTTTGGTTAAAAGATTTATCTTTATTAGTTTTCAAGGGTTGGAAAAAAAGAGTATTTGGGATATTGATTTTGATCTTCATTTCTATCTTATTCCAGTTATTTTTTCAAGTATTTTTCTTTGTGATTTCTTTTCCAAACTCCTTATTTTCTCACACTGAGCTATCATATCTATCCTATCTATAGGATCTTTATTTTGTGAAGAAAATTGGTTTGTGATTTATTAAGACCACCAAGAGTTGTAAATCTTTCCTTTGCTTTGTGCCTATCCCTCTAAGTGTAGAGGAGGTTGTGCTTTGGGTTTGTTATTATCCCTCTTGTGTAGAGGTGATTGTGGAGGAGTTTTGAGTTTGTTGGTATCCCTCTAAGTGTAGAGGTGATTGTTAGAGTTTTAGCTTGTGCCTATCCCTCTAAGTGTAAAGGTAATTATTGTTTGGCTTAGTGCCTTATCCCTCTAGTGTGAGGTGATTGTTATTATGTCTTGCCTCTTGCGTAGAGGTGGTTTTCTTGGAGAGAGGAGTTGTGTACTCCTAATTTGTACTTGCCAAATTCTCAGTGAAGGTTCCCTGTGTGGGAAGTCCTATGTGAACATATGTGGAAACTCTTCTGTGTGAAGGCAGGGCATAAAGCAGTGGCTCGAACCTCAAAACATATCTCGGTGTTTTCGTTTGATCCACTATCTCTAAACTCTCTCTCTCTTTATATCTTACATTGATTCATATTGCTTATATCTCATACATGCTTGGTATTGTTTGTGTGTGCCCATATTTGTGTTAAACAAGAGAGCTTCATATAGCACCTCAACTCTTATTTAGAGGAATCAGGAGGAGTTAGTCCAGAGCCCTTCACCGGAAATTCGGCTACACTCTTTGGTTACACATAGTGTGTTGCATTTAGTTTTTTAATTTCGCATCATTTGTCATTAGATTAGCCATACACCTATTCACCCCCCCTCTAGGTGTATTTTTAATTGGTATCAGATCCTATGCTCCTGATATTAGGTTTAACCACCTAGGAGTGAGATCTTGGCTAGCTAATTTAGATTTGTATTTGCACACATATTTGTTCACACACACTCATGGATTACCTTGCCCCTCCCATGTTTGATATTTCCAACATTGATATATGGAAGCTTAGAATGAGTGCCTATTAAAAACCCTAAGTTTGCATGTTTATCTTGCCACTACTAAGAAAACCTATTTTGATAATGACAAGTACATTGAGGCTAATGCACAAACCCTAGATGCACTAAAACATACACTAATCAAAGATTATTTATCTATAGTTTCTTATTGTGATTCCTCTTTTGCAGTGTGTAACACATTGATCTCTCCAAAGCTATAAACGACAAACCACGTGGAGAAGGAACCCTTGGTGAATGAGTTCGTCAAAACTTGCTATATAGTCCAAGGGATTAACTCCCTTGAAGTACATTCAGAAACTAATCTAGATAACAGTGCTAGTTCTTCAAGTGATGACATTATGGATGCTGATGCATTAAATAAAGAACTATCTATTGTTTGTGAAACTTACTTAAAAAAATACCAAGTTTTGAGAAAGAAGAGCTTTAAATTAAATAAAGAAAATAAGGATTTGTGTTCAAAACTTGACATTGTTTTGCAAGAGAGGGATGAGATTTCAAATGAAAGGGACTCATTGAAATCCTAACTTGACCTTGTGTTAAAGAAAAATGAAATTTTGAAAAATAAAAATGATAGTGATGCTGTTGTGAAGAAAAATAAAGCTTTGTCTTCAAAACTTGATTGTGTTATAAAAGAGAATGAATCTTTGAAAAATAAAATTGCTTTAATTTCAAAGAAATTGGATTAAGTTTCAAATGAAAATAAATCTTTGAAAAATGACTTTTCTTCTCATGTTTTCATATTTCTAGTCCTTCATCTTCTAGTGATAAACATGATGCATGCTCCACTTTGTCTTCAAGTATTAAAAATAATATATATATATGTTGAAGAAAAGTGTTGATTGTTTGGGCTCCACTTTGAGCCAATGTGCTATGAACCACACACTTGGAATCCATATTTCCCAAGAAACATGCTCCTCATATGTGTAGGCTGTCTAAAAATCACCAAGACAAAGCCACCAAAACAGAGATCCAAGATCCAGGCGCAAGGCTAAATGTGACAATCAAGACGCGAGAGATAGCCCGCGTCTCAGCATCAAGGCGCGTCAGCCCGAAGCCCGCGTCTCAGCATCAAGACGCGTCGGCTCGACACCCACGTCTCGGTTGCAACTACCCCGATTATGGCGCCATCCGCCGCCCATGTAGCGGGGAAGTTGGCCCTCATCGTGGAGCACTTTTAGGGGGCACGATCACCCCCTAAAAACCCTATAAATAGTCCCGTCACTATTGAAGGAGGGTCGACAATAATCGGAGGGCGACGGGCAGAAGCAAGACAAAAAACACAAGAGAGGACGACGACGATTATCGGGCAAAAGAGAGATCATCGACAGAGAGAGAGAGAGAAAACCCTTCAGCGAGCTTACTGAGTACTAGCCGCTCTTCGCCTACCTCCTCTTCTAGAGTTTTGGTAGACGAAGCTGAGTTACTCCCTCTACCGACCAAAGAGAAGATCCCCGACGGTCCGAACAGTCATCCGGTCAACGGAGAACAAGATTCACTCTCCACCGCCACACGAAGAACCCAGCACTAAACAAAGGGGGAATTCAAGATTCAATATTCCCCTCCCTTGTAACCGGAAGATTAAGCCGGCTGTAATCTTTTCCATCTGATTCCAGGAAACGTTACGCCAGCCAACCCCCTCTCCGTGTCAAACAAGAGATGGCGACTCCGCTGGGGAATACTTTCGTCACTGACGAACAGATCGTGGCGCAGGATGATGTTCTCCGTAAGGGGAAGATGGTCGAAACACTCGTTGTCGAGTTCGACCAGGCGAAGTATGAAGAGTTCCTCTCTTCTGGCTCCAAGAGCCCAAAGACCCGCGTCTGCCGCAGGGTCTCAACTGAAAAGCTACCCGAAGCCCAATCTGAGACTCTGCCGGGTGCCGATGCCCACTGTGCCAAGACAAGTTCACGCGCCAATGCCTCCCAGAAGGCCCGCGTGACCTCAGGCACTGCTGTTGCGATCAACCGCGTCGCACAGAACACACGCGCCAACGCCTCCCAGAAGGCCCGCGTAGTCCCAGGCACCACTGCTGCTGCGATCAACTGCGTCGCGCAGAATACCCGCGTCAACGTCTCTCAGGAGACCCGCGTGGTGAACACTCTTGGTTCTATAAACCAGGATGTTGTTGGTTTCTCTCCACCTCCTCGACGCAACCGGAATGCTGAGCGTCGACAGAGGAGACGCGCGCGTCAACTCCAAGTCGGAACCGTTGGTTGTCTGACTGGGGGTGGACGCGGCGTACAATCTGATGCCTTGCCCGCACCTCGTCCAGTGCGTGAGATCCGCGTTTGGCGACCCAAACGCGAGACCCCTCAAGTTGAGTCCTCTGAGGACCAACTCATCAAACGCCAGGGTGAAACCTCCGCGTCTTTTCAAACGCAGGAAGTACGCACTCATGGGCGTGGGGCCCAGCAGCCCACTCTCTCTCAAGCAACTCTGCCTAAACGCATCAGGCAGCAACGCGAGACTCGCGTGCGCGTCATACAGCCGCGTCATGAGAGCCGCGTCCCTGAAGTCTGCGTCCAGGCTGAACAGCACATGACTGTCTCCCGTCTTCGACGTTGCGAGACCAGTCTCTTTAATCCCCCTCCCACGGATTTGAGGGATTACTTGACAAGGAAAAGAAGTGCCAATCAAGCCACTTCGTCATGCTGCTGTCAACAACTCATCCATATGCTCTCTGGATGCCATTATGGATCAGGCGTACACCAGCAGTCCTTAATCAGACAGCTGACCCTGATTCCCCGTCAGCCAAAAGAAGACGCTCCCACAGGAGGAGAACCTTCTCAGATGTTGAATACCCGGAGCTTACTGCAAACATGACTAGCAGAAGCAAGGGAAAACAACCAATGGTCAACTCAGAGGAATCTGACTCTGAGCCGGAGGGGGTGTATCAACACACTCGCACCCGGACAGGGGCCATTCCCCCAATTGACTATAATGCCTTAGCCCGCGGCATTAGAATGGGTGATTCTCACTCCGCTATAGTGGAGTCGCAGGCTTCAAACTCTTTCGTCGAGAAGGAGGCTTCCGCCTACATGGCAGACACTCCTGAGGAGATGGCCAGGCGTTTAGAACAGACGCAGAAGCACCAGATGGATATAATCGCCTCTCAACAGAGATCCATTGACTCCCTTAAGCATATGCTTGAGAAATTGCTTGAAGAAAGAGCGAGATCTCCTCCTAGACGGCCGAAGGGGAAAGGGAGAAAGGGAGGAAGCCCACCCTCCGAACCTTCCGACGAGACACGACGATCTACCTCGGATGTGTCCAAGCCCTCGTCGCAGGCAAAAAGCAACCAAGACCAGGAGAAGACTCATGCTAAGAGGATGAGTCAATTGCAACGACGCCTCGAGGCCCTTGCCAATCGCAAGGACCTCCAAGAAGCTGGAGTGGTCCGGCCCTATCCGGCTGAGTGGGACTTAGTTCCATACCCTCCTAAGTTCAAGGCTCCAACCCTCCAAGCATTCGACGGGAAGGGGTCACCCAACCAGCACATCTACTACTTCAAATCCCAGACCGGGAATGTGGTAGATAATGACGCCATTCTGGCGCGACTGTTCATCGGCACCCTGAAAGGGTTGGCTTTTGAGTGATTTATGAAGCTCCCGGAGGGTTCTATCAAGAACTGGGGGGATCTAGAGAAGCTGTTCTTGACACGCTTCTTCGAAGATGACTCCGAAGTCACAATGCCCACCCTTTTAGCCACCAAACAGTGGAGAGGGGAGTCCGTCAAATCTTTCGTGGAAAGATTTCGGAACACGGCACTCCGGTGCCCAAGCGGTATGACCCAGGCCACCCTGGTGGAAACATGCCGCCACAATCTCCAAACCTCACTCCTTGCTCAAATAGGAGTTGCTGAAAGCCGCACCTGGAAGCAGTTAGTCCAACAGGGTGAACAGGCTGAGGAGATTGTTGCCCGTGTCAAGGCAGAGGAAGGCAAGCTGCGGCCGGAAAGGTCGACAAGGCGTGCACCGGCACCAGACACCTCCCTCCAGACGAAGCGGAAGGATAATTTGGCGACGGAGACCAAATCTCCCACCAAACCTCAAACAGGCAGGGCAAGTGGCTCTTCAAGCCAGCCACGCCCCAACAAGCAGTATTCCTTCAAGGAGGAACACGTCGATTCGCTCTTCAAGCTACTCAACAAGAGCAATCGAATGAAGCTCCCTGAAATTAGACGCCCGGAGGAAGTCGGCAAGACCGACAATCCCAACTACTGCATGTACCACAGGATGTTGGGACATCCTACCAAAAGCTGCTACGTCTTCAAAGACATCCTTCAGGCTTTGATTGACGCGGAGGTACTCAAGCTCCGACCTGAGCAGAAGAAGGTCACGGCCAATGTAACGTCGGTTCTCCAGTTCGGGAGACAACCTCCAACGCCTGCGGGGGTAACTCCTATTCCAAGAGGAGAATTAAGAGTGGTCAACACAGACCCTCACCAGCAGCAGGAGAAGGGCTTGGTAGCCGTCCCTACACCTCAGGGGGAAACCATGTGGGTCCACCCTGACCTCGTCGATGAACAACAATGGACTACTGTAACCAACAGGAAGTCCAAAGGCAAGGCAAAAGCTTCGTCCTGCCATGTGGTATGTGCTTCCTCCCGAGAAGCAGAGGATGATGTTCCCTCGCTGACTGATTCAGAAGAGGAAACAATAGTCCTGGCCGCAGAGCCCAGCCAACCGATGGCGGGGACCCGTTCAGGACAGGCATACTTGAAGCAGTACGGCGAGACGGCAGCGGCCTCTCCGCAACCAGCCGTAGAATCAGCCAAGCCCTCCACGAAGCCACCTGTGGCGAAGCAGAAGGAGACTCGATTCTCCCGAGCCCTTCCAAAAGGTGCAGCGGAAGGATCCTCGACACCTTACCACTTCGATGTCTTGGCTCAACTAGCCAACATCCCGGCACGCATCACCTTGTATGAACTCCTGAGGCTATCAAAGTCAACCAGAGAGGCTCTGCAAGAAGCTCTGGCAAATGCTGAGGCCTTCGTGACCCAGGTGCCGAAGGAGGAAGATGTAGAGGACTGCCTCCACACTTCCCAGAATGCCCCCTGCATCACCTTCACGGTAGATGATATGCAGGTGAAAGGGAAACATGATCGACCCCTGTACTTCACAGGTTACATCGGATCATCTGAGGTGAACCGCATTCAGGTAGATCCAGGGTCCGCATTGAGCATTATGCCCCGCCGAGTCATGCAACACCTCGGCATCCCTACCCACCGTCTGAGCCCTACACAGACGACCATTTACGGGTTCAATGCCAACGGCACCCGTCCAATGGGGAAGATCAAGCTCAAGTGCCAGATTGGGAGCCTCAAGTCGGAGGTGACATGCTATGTCATCGACGCCGACACTTCCTACAATCTGCTGCTAGGACGACCATGGATCCACCGCAACTCCATCGTTCCCTCCACTCTTCACCAAGTCATGAAATACATTGACGCGAGTGGGAAGGTGCAAACGTTGGTTGCCGAAAGGTATCCGTTCAAGGGAGTCGAGAATTATTTCACGGATTCCCTTTTATATCAGGATCCGGTGGATAAAACCCCGCAACTGGAGGCGCCAGACTCTGGTAATGAGGCTGACACTGAGCCCGAGCAAGAAAAGTGCCTGTGGGAGTTAAAACCACTTGTAAAGAGCACTAATAAGCTCGATGTTGATAATACCACCGACGATGCAGGCGGTTGGTATATTAATGAGAATCTAGACTTTGAATATTTTTCTGCGTGTGCATCCGATTCAATACCGTCGGATACTACTACCGACGTAGACGATGACATCTGGTCGGCAATGGATGCTTTGACATCATTGCATGTACCAGTAAAATCATCTTTCGGGACATACCAGGATAATGGCGATGCGCAGGAATCTATATTCTTGGTTCTGGCAAGACGAAAAGGCCAAAGACCAATACTTTTTGGGCGAATCTCGTCTGAACCAATGCCCCGCGAAGAATCGGAAAGCGAGGAGGAATCCCCTCAGCTCGACCATTATGAATCGAAAGCACTCAGAATGATGAAACAAATGGGGTACGATATAACCAACAAGCCCGGGTTGAACTTCGGCAAAGGAAGGAGGACGCTACTTCGATCCTTTGTGCCAAAAGGGAAGGCCCCCGATTATTATCATCGGACGCGCAGGGGGTTGGGCTATGTATCAACTCCGGTCCCATCAGCCTCTGATTCTCAAGCTCAAGATCGTTGAGCAACGATTGCTCTTCAGACACGTCATCATGGGAGTCAGATGTCAGTGTCGGCAACATCTTCAAAGGGCTTTCAGTAAACATGGTTTCAACAGGCCATCTGGAAGATGAAGTTGAAGAAATGATCCAACCTGATACAGATCCTTGGATCAAACATTTGAATGCTCTTTGGGATATCCACTTTGAACAGCGTGAGCCACCCACAGATGACAAGGTTGTTCAGATCAACCTAGGAGATGAGACCAACCCCAAGCCCATCTTCATAAGTGACGGCCTGTCGCCTCCAGAGAAGAAGGATCTAATATCTCTTATACAAGAGTATATAGATGTCTTCGCCTGGAATTATGAGGACATGCCTGGACTTGATCCTCAAGTGGCTATGCATCGCCTCAACATCAATCCGGACATGAAGCCTGTTAAACAACAGCAGCGACGGTTCCGTCCAGAGATAATGGAGGCAATTCAATCAGAAGTCAGAAAGCTCATCGATTCTGGCTTCATCCAGGAAGAACAACATCCCGACTGGGTAGCCAACATCGTCCCCGTCGCCAAGAAGAATGGGAAGATCCGGATCTGCATCGACTTCCGTGATCTAAACGAGGCCTGCCCCAAAGACGAATTCCCATTGCCAATCACAGATGTCATGATTGACAATACTTGTGGATTCGAGCGAATGTCCTTTATGGACGGGTTCTCAGGATACAATCAAATCAAGATGTATCCCGATGACGAAAAGCATACCTCCTTCAGGACTCCTCTAGGGGTATATTGTTACACCGTCATGCCCTTCGGACTGAAAAATGCAGGGGCAACATACCAAAGGGCCATGAACGCCATTTTCCATCAGCAAATGCGGAAAACGGTGGAATGCTATGTCGATGACATTGCGGTGAAGAGTCGCACTAAAGGTGATCACATAGCAGACCTGAAGGTGGTCTTCGACATCATGCGGGCTCATCAATTGAAGATGAACCCCACCAAATCCTTCCTGGGGGTAGCCAGTGGCAAATTCCTAGGATTTGTTGTGACTTCTACAGGAATCTATTTGGATCCAGAGAAAGTCCGGCTATCCAAGAGATGCAACCCCCCAGAAGCCTCAAGGAGCTCAGGGGATTACAAGGACGATTGGCGTACATCCGCAGGTTCATATCAAACCTTTCCGGGAGATGCCAACCCTTCGCCAAGCTTATGAAAAAGGGTGTTTCATTCATTTGGGACGACGCTTGTCAAAAAGCATTTGAGGAGATCAAACACTACCTCACCCAACCACCAGTCCTTGCAGCTCCGGTGTCCGGAAAGCCTTTCCTGGTGTACGTCCGAGCAATGGATCATTCCCTGGGAGCTCTACTAGCTCAGAATGATGAACAAGGACGAGAACAGGCAATCTACTATCTGAGTAGAACAATGATCGGAGCCGAACATCGGTACAACCCGATCGAGAAGGAATGTTTGGCACTAGTGTTCGCCATTCAGAAAATGCGACACTATCTGGTAGGCCAGACTATAAATGTCATATCAAAAGTCAACCCTCTGAGGTTACTTATGACAAAGCCTTCTTCGCTAAATGGCCGGCTGGCAAAATGGGCCATATTGCTATCACAATATGAGATGCATTTTCTGCCACAAAAGGCTATTAAGGGGCAAGCGGTGGCGGACTTCTTAGCTGAACACCCAGATCCGAGGGCAGCCAAACTCTATGAGGATCTCCCAGACGAGGCCGCCGAAGTCTGCCTGACTCAGACGTTGTTCGAAAGTCAAGTATGGCAACTTTTCTTCGACGGTGCATCAAGGACAAGCCCAAAGGGACACGTAGTAGCGGGGGTAGGAGTGGTACTCGTCTCCCCACAAAATTATGTGATTCCCCGAGCTGTCTCGCTGACCGAACCCTGCTCCAACAATGTGGCGGAATACAACGCTCTTTTGATTGGGATGCAATTCGCCGATGAGATTGGCGTTAAAAATCTCGAGGCTTACGGTGACTCTAAACTCATCGTCAGCCAAGTTCGCGGAGAGTACGAGGCCAGACATGAAGATCTAGTACCCTACTACAACGCGACAATTCACATGGCCGAAAGGTTTTCAAACTTCTACATCGACCATGTACCGCGCAGGCAAAATGCACATGCGGATGCACTCGCATCCCTCGCTGCTTCCTTAGCTCTTCCAGCTGGAGCAATGGAGAAAGTATTCGTCTATAGCCACGACCTATACTGTCCAAAAATTCCCCTCGGAGACTACCCGGGTCAGCGGAAGATCGTCGCGGTAAAGAAACACTTGAAGTGTCGACCGCTTCAGGGCTTAAAGACTGGCGATTCCCCTACATTGATTTTGTCTTATACGGCATTCTGCCCGAAGACACCAAGGAGGCGGCCGCCATTCGGAGGAAAGCCCCCAAATTCTACTATAATGCGATTTCGCGAACATTGTATCGTCGATCGTATGATGGGATCCTGCTCCGATGCCTCTCATCAAAAGAAGCCCAAGGAGTATTGAAAGAAGCCCACGATGGTACTTGTGGAGCTCATCAACCTGGCCCGAAATTGGCACATCGACTCCAAAGGATGGGTTACTATTGGCCCAAGATGATCGCCGATGCTGTCACTTATGCTAAGAGATGTCACGCCTGCCAAATACACGGCGATTTCATCCATCAAGCACCAGGGTACCTCCACTCTACGACCTCTACTTGGCCGTTTGAAATGTGGGGGATGGACGTGGTTGGCCCTATCAGCCCACCATCATCGAAAGGACATCGGTTCATTCTAGCGATAACCGATTACTTCTCAAAGTGGGCCGAAGCTATCCCTTTGAAAGAGGTAAAATCTTCTAATGTGATCAAGTTCGTGAAACATCACGTTATTTACCGCTTCGGTGTGCCCCGGCGTATCATCCATGACAATGGACCTCAGTTCATCAGCCAGGCTTTCCAGAGATTCTGCGCGAAGTTCAGAATCCAGAGTGTGTCCTCAACGGCATACTATCCTGCTGCTAACGGTCTTGCAGAAGCCTTCAACAAGACTATTGGCAAGCTTCTCAAAAAGTTCGTCTCGAAAAGTCAACGAGACTGGGACGACAAGCTGGGTGAATGCTTATGGGCCTACCGCACAACGGTGCGAACCCCAACTAAAGCCACGCCATTTTCCTTGGTATACGGATGCAAAGCCGTCCTTCCATTGGAAATACAAATTCCCTCTCTACGCGTCGCCTTGACAGCGGAAATGACAACTGAGGAGAAGCATCAGCAGCGACTCCAGGAGTTGGAAGCCTTAGACGACAAGCGTTTGCAGGCCCAATAACAAATCGAGCTTTACCAAGCTCGTATCACCAGAGCCTTCAACAAGAAAGTCAAAGCGCGAACTTTCAAGAAAGGCGACCTTGTCTTAGCTGTCCGAAGACCTATGGTCATGACGCACAAGACAAAAGGAAAATTTCAGCCCAAATGGGAAGGACCATTTGTAGTAGAGTCAGTCTACTCAAATGGATCATATCGCCTCATAACTTCAAATGGCGATACACTCATGATGCCGATCAATGGCAAATTCTTGAAGAAGTACTATCCTTAATAGTACTCTTCTTCCGATCAAGTTAAAAGTACACCTCTGATCAAACATCCGACGCCCTCGACGGCTAAGGATAGAGGGAAATGTCGGCCTTTAAGCCCAACATAAGTCCTCGACAACTCACCATGCTGAGGGGAATAGCATGGCTAGCCCAACTCAAACGGTAGTTGGTAAAGGCATGTCAAACCGTTGACAGCTGAGGATTTGCTAAAAATCCTAAGGGACACGTTCCCATTTGATCCGACGCCCTCGACGGCTAAGGATAGAGGAAAATGTTGGCCTTTAAGCCCAACATAAGTCCTCGATAACTCATCATGCTGAGGGGAATAGCATGGCTAGCCCAACTCAAATGGTAGTTGGTAAAGGCATGTCAAATCCGTTGATAGCTGAGGGTTTGCTAAAAATCCTAAGTGGACTCGAGTCCACTCTTTCCTCCAAAATCCCTTACCAATTCTCATCCATAGAATGGTAGGACCACAAAGTGCAATCATTACTACGTTAACACTATACCTCTGGTAATGAATACCCTTTGTCGGGTATAAACTTTGCTTGTTAACTCTGCATAGAGTAACAAACTCTCAAATTTGCCAAGTTAACACTATACCTCTGGCATTTCAAATTCCACTTGTCAATTCTCATCAATAGAATGACAGGTCCTCAAATTGCTCTTATCACGAGCCAATTCTTGTCAAGTTAACATTACACCTCTGACAAACTACTGTTTAAGTTAACATTACACCTCTAAGCAGCACATCGAGTGCCTGTCAAGTTAATATCACACCTCTGATAGTCACCTTTCTTCAGACTTCCGTATCGAAGCTGAAATGGACGATGCCAAGTTAACACTACACTTCTAGCATCCGAGTCATCGCTAAGTTCAACAATACACCTATGGCCATGACCGTTCCTCGACTTCCTCGTCTAAGTCGAGATGACCAATGCTAAGTTCAACATCACACCTCTAGCATTACCTCACTGTTAAGTTAAACATTACACCTATGACAGTGACATTCTGAGTTAAGTTAATATCACACCTCTGACTCACATCCTTGTCGAGTTAACACCACACTTCTGACAAGACTATCTCCAATCCGTTAAGTTAATATCACACCTCTAACGGTAAAAGCTTTACTAGATTCCTCGCGGGTCTAGTTTCACTTGTTATTCTCTTCAACAGAATAACAGGTCCACCTAAAGACATTGTTAGGTTAACATTACACCGCTGACAATGTTTTATCGAATTCCCCAGCTGACCTTGAATCAAGTCAATCCTAGACACTTGACAAAAGTTCACCTTCCCTGGGAGTACGCATTCCCCCTGTCACTTTCTTTTATAAAGTGGCGGGTCCACCAAAATCATTCTTTTGCTTCTAAAACAAAACATTCAAGACAACAGAAAGAGGCAAAAAGAAAAGTGTCACTTTTATTCATATCCAAACACATGAAAGTGATACAAAACGCTCTCTTATACAATAAGATTGAGTGTTACAATTAAGGAGTACAAAGAAGTCCCTCTCTCTCTCTGAGGCCGTTCTCACTCCTTGAAGCCGCATCTGATCCTAAGCGCATGATGTCTGGAGAAGTGCCAAATTGTGGCGACTGTTGGAACCGATTGCACTTTGATGCACGACGCCAACTTCGAAAGCGCCCTAGCTGACTAAGCCAGGAGCAATGGTGTTCTTGAGGTCCGGTGGCAACAGAAGAGCCTGCAACCCTTCGTTCAAGAGTTGATCTTCCCCCGCAGGCCATCCAAAGGACATGGACTGTCCTTGATGTTACTTCTGGGATGGGAGAGGAAGAGGATCCTCTCCGTCACCGCAACCGCCGGAACCTCCTCGCCGTCATACTTGACCTGACCATCTCTTGCCATCAGGCAAGAGTGGTGCAGGAGATCTGAAGAGACCTTGGCGAGATTTGGGTCCTCGTCAGAGATATAATTTACTCTCTTACAAACGACGAGGACCATAATTTACTCTCTTACAAACGAACATTGAGCAAGCTCGCCGGTTGAAGCACTCTTCCAGGAGACCAGCGAACCTGCAAAGAACAAATAAGAGAATCAGAAAATCTGGAACTTAGTATACTTTAAAAAGAAAACTAAGTAACAGACGCGGCAGTCATTGAAGACTTCAGACGCGGAAATGATCTGCACAGTCAAACCACCGCGTCAGCAGAAACAGACGCGAGTCAAAACTGTGCCACGCCCAGGATTCAAACGCGGTCTCAGTTTGCACCCGCGTCTAATGTACTAGACGCGAAAAACTTCAAACGCCGAAAATCGCCATCTCTCTGTTGGGTGAACAGGAGTTGCAAGATTCAGGTCTGAAACGCGCCAAGGCAATAGCCATGAGCAAAGCCAGCGTCAAGAGCCCGCGTTCAGAAAAGTTCAAGTCACCGGCGCAAATTCCAGAATAGGAATGCACCAGGATTTCGTTCAGATGGCTATGCCAAAGTACAGGCTATGGACATCATCGGGGTGACATACCAGCAGAAGCCTCTGTCCAGAGTTGGCCTCTCTGCATCCAAACGCGGGCGCGCAAGATGACATGAGAGAGGATTCCTTCTGAAGAGACCAAACAGAAGCATAAGAGCTCTGGGTCATCTTCATCCGCGGAGTCACCTTCATCCATGAAGACAGGGACCTTGTTAGAAGCTTTAGAGGAGGCGAGGTCTCTCAGGGCAAAACAAATGAAAACAGTTAAGATTGGATTATTGAAGAGGGAGAATGTGCACTCTATTTATAGGCAGTCCCTAATAACTGTCATTAATGGGGCATCAATCGGAACCGTCGCGCACAACTGTCAAAGCCCAATCAAAAACGGACGCGTGGAACGCTGCTTTGGAAACCGTCGAAGTACGCCGGTTTTTCAACCGCCAGCGTCGGTTCTGCATGCAAGAGCATTAACGCCTGAACCCAATAAGAGGCTGACGCGTGGATAACTGTCTTGGGAAGCAACGGATGACCCGGAACCCCAATCGACAGTGAAGACTTGACGTTCAAAGATCTCCTAAAAATCTTTTAAGTCATGCTGCATTGAACGCAGATGGGAAAGTCGCTCGAGGCTGCGTATCCCGTGTCTGATCGATCCGCGTCTTTCTTAGCAAGACAGATTCGCGTTATTCAGACCGCGTTTCACTCTGTGATTGACGCTGCGTCTCACTCCATGGACTGACGACCGCGTCTCACTTTATGGATCAATGCTGCGTCTCATCAAGAAGACCGCGTTTCACCCTGTGATTGACGCTGCGTCTCACTCCATGGACTGACGACCGCGTCTCACTTTATGGATCAATACTGCGTCCCATCAAAAGGACTTGGTAAATCTAAGTTCCTGTGGACTGACGACCGCGTCTCACTTTATGGATCAATGTCGCGTCTCATTAAGAAGACTCAGAGTCAAGGCCGCGTTTCATTAACAGAACTTAAGTCTTACCTAAGTGCCAGTTACCAAGGAGTTGGATTCGCCTACAGCTGAGCAAAGAAGATGGAGCAAAATTTTTCAAACTTTTATTATAAACAGTAAAAGTGGATACAAACACTCTAAACAGAGTGTCCTCTTCTTTACAAAAAAGGGGAAAAGAAAAGAAGGCTAAAGGTCCTGGTTCGCCAAGGTACGGATTTGTTCCCTAAGGCGGTGAATCTCGTGTTGGCGCGTCCTTTCAGCTTCCATAATAGCCCGGTCCCGCAGCTCCTCTTCGGATAAGAAATTTCTTGCGGCCAGCTGCGTTCGCAGAGATTCCACCCTGGAAGAATGTAGAGACAGACTCTCTTCAGCTCGCGCCCTAGCAGCTTGTTGCTCCTCTAGCTGCTTTTTGATGGTAGCAAGCTTTTCCTCATTGAGCGCAAGCACAACTTCTGCCTTGGCAATGGTGTCCCGAGCCCTGATGATGACTTGCTCTGTGCTCTGCATGACAAGCTCGGATTCCCTTGAATCGCCAGCTAGTTTCTGACATTCAGCCTGGGAATATTCGAGATTGCGGATCTCTGCAGCGATTTGTGCCTCCGCTTTCTGTCGCTCTCGTTCTTGAGCAGCTAGGAGCCTAGTCAGGGTGGCCTGGGCCTCACTAAAAGAGCCAGCATCTTCCAAAGACTCCAGCTCCTGCAGGTAGTCTCCCAGTTGCTCTACCACCCGTAGACACGCCTTGGCAAGTGAAGGGCCTCCAGTTAATTCGACGTTCACGGCCAGATTTTTAAGAAGCGTCTGGGCAAATTGGAACGTGCTGTTTCCACGTAAGATGAGATCAATACATGATCCCATCGAAGCGAAGAATTGCTGCACCATCTGACGTGCCAGTTTCCCCATGTCTTCACCACCTGGGAAGCTTCCCGACCCCTTTTCTGTCACAGGATAGGGGATATAAGGCGGATCTTCTCGCACAAGAGTCGTGCTGGCCGTCGATGCGGCAAGAGCAAGATTGGCCAATGGCGCTTCCGGAGGTACTACCTCTGCAGGAACCTCCACGACCAATGATGGAGTAGTTAGCGCAACCTCCTCAGAAACCTCAATCGAGACCTGAGCTGTGTGGCCTTCTGGAAGGGTACTGACCGTCAGACTCTCTACCTGAGCCCCCTCAGTCCTCTCTGCAAGTTATCGCGATGTTAGCCACAATGGTAGAAAAGCGAAACATTTAAAGCATCAGAGCTGCCTTACCAGGTTGGAGGTCCAGAGACGTCGAATCCTGCGGAGCGGAAGTCTCCTCGGCTTCAGCAGTAACCTCCTCGCCCGGCAGAGTGAGAGCCTCCTTAACCCCAGTGGTTGCTTCCCCTTCCGGCAAAATGGAAGGCTCCCCGATCCCAACAGTTGCCCCCTCTGAAGCCTCGATTCTCTCGGGCTGGGTCAACTCTTTCACCATTTCCTCGACACGCGAGGAGGTTGTAGTGTCGGCGTCTCCGGCTGGCCCTGCAGCATAAAACAAAAATGTTAGAACATCCTCTTCGATATGCAAAGAGAAAATTAGACAGAGGATGGAAAGAATACCTTCAGTAGGGATAATCGCCAGCGATGGTGCAGTCGATGGCTCACCCTCATGTATTTCCTCCTCCGAGATGTGGAAGAATTTGCTCTGATCAGGAAGAGCGGGTTCATCGCCATAGTCGGTCTCGTCTTCGAAGTCGCTTTCCCCCGATAACGAAGAAGACGACAGCGCAATGCGAGGAAGCTCCGCAACAGGAGCCTTACCTCCAATTACCCCAGTGGTAGGACTAGGGTCGACTGCCCTAAGACTGGAAATGAAGATGCTAGGAGACCCCGGCTGCTGTGCCTCGTCTCTCCCATCATGAGCAAAAGAAGGCTCGGGTTGAACTGAGAGGCCTGCAATCTCAACATCCCCTCCAGTCATTATGTCAACCTCCAGTGACTCGTCATCTTCGGCGGCGGTGGACTCTTCAACAAGCTCCCCTTCCTCCACGGTCTTGCTGCGCGACCTAGGAGCACGGACTAGGGTGGGGAAATCTTCATCTTCCGACGGTTCCTCAACCCTAACAGGGACGTCTTCAGGAGGAGCCTCAACTCCGGCAGAGATGTCTCCGGATTGAGAGACTTCAGCCGTTAAGTCCCTCCGAGCCTTCTTTGGGGCAGGCTCAGCGATAGAAGCAGAGCGTCGATGACGCTTGCTCGCAACTGCTTAGACCTCCTGGCCCGCGGCTCCTCCCTCGTGGCTGGTGGCTCCACCCTTGTCGCTGGTGGCTCTGCCCTTGCCGGTCGCGGCTCCGCCCTCACTGCTGGGGGCTCCCTCCTCGATCTTCGCCCGACCTCCTTTTGGGCCTTCAGGTACTGTTCTACGAGTTTCGTCGGTTTACTAGAATCAGTCCTGGCCTCGAGACTTGCATTGATGCTCTCAATGCATGAAGACGCCGGAAAAAAGTCTGGCGTTTGGATGGCTTGGGAGTACCAAGTACAGAAGCTGAAACTCGTACGGCACTTGGGCCCCTCGAGAGGTAGACGGAAAGATACTCCCGTCCCTCCAGCCACACTATAGTACCAGGCCCGAGCACCCTCGAACAGGTTCCCTTCGAAGGCGAGTCTAGCATTGGGGTTCCCGACATAGAGCTGATCATAGCCGAACTGTCGAGCGAAGCGACTCGGCATGTACGGCTCAATGGTACATGACGTCCCTTGTCGGAAAAGCACATATCCGGGCCGGATATTTAGCAACCACCAGAAGGCCCCCGCGGATAACCTCGTGAAGTCATCTGGGCCAACAGAATCAACAAGTAGATCCCCGAAAGATGCATCAGGGATCTGGAGGAGGCAGCGATTGAGCTGGTAGTTTGCAGGGTCTGAAAGGCACTTCCGGACGTAATATATATAAGGATCACGCCATTTTGAACCCTCCAACCGCTGTACAAAAGGGACAGAATTCTCCCTCCAACGCGCTGCCGTCATCAAAGAAGGGCAATGCATCACGTACCAAGCAATAAGGTACGTGTAAGGGAGCTCGACACGAGGGTTGGGACGCTTCACCGTCAGACTCCCCTCTGAGTCAACATACGGCTTTCCCTCGGAGTCTGCAGTTTTTGGTGGCTCGCAGAAACTCTTAGTGAGCGCCCGCAGCCCGCTCTGAATACCAGCCGCCACGGCCGGGAGAAGGGCTATGGGGTTCCCATGAGCCAGGAGCACCGCCGGGTACACCACGTCAGCAACAATGACTTCATGCGGCAGTGTGGGCACCACACAGCGCTTCAGCCACAGCATCAGAAAGCCCGCCAACAGCGCCCGATCGGAGATATGGGTCCGGACTTGATGGTGAAAGCTTTCAAAAACCAAGTCAGGGTCGAAACCGTCCTCGTTCGACTCCGTGGTGTAGAAGCTGTTCGGAGCCTGGTCGATCCTGTCTTCAATCTCCCTGTCAGAGCTGGGATCCAATCGGGTTATCCGATGGTCTTTGGTGTTGACATTATTGAACAAGTAACTGGCCCAAGACAGTTGCTTGACTCCCTGCGACCGCCATTTGGTTATCTGGCCGCAAATGTGAAAGTGACATAGCACTTCCCAGTAGGTCTCATATATGAGGGGAAACTCCTCCTTCACATAGCGAAGCTCCACAGCGGTCGGGACATATTCCTCATAGGGAATATCCCCTGTCGACAGCCCCGAGACCTCGTGCAGCTCGTGCAGAGCAAGGCCCATCTCTCCGACCGGAGTGAAGAACGTCCCCGTCGAAGGATTATAACGCTCTAGAATCCCGAAGAAGTTCTGAGAGCTTTGAGGGATCCCCCACTGCATGGCCCTGACTGCCGAGTACAGTCCCACGCGCTTTAGCAGGCCCCCGAGCTTGGTAAGGACAAAGCCGACCATCCTGCCCCACCAATAGTTCTCCGTGGAACGGACCCACCCCGGCGCACGGAACCCAACCGGGTAGTCACCCTCCGCCTCCATGAAGGCGTTGAGGAAGGTAGTGCCAAGTTGTGGTATCTCCCCAGCTGGAACCTCAGTCCTGCGCGACCCAGGGAAAAGGCCGATAACTGACCTGTCATGGCTATCATGACGGTATACTTTGTGGGAGCCCAAATCACCGAGAGTGACCTCGGGAACATATCGAGCAAGGTCCCATTCCATCTTCCGAGGGACGGACATATGCTGGAAGTAGGACAGCGGGAACATCCTCTCCATGTCTGGAAGAAAGAATCTTCCACCCTTTATTTGACGGAGCCATTTGTAAGTTCCGTCATACACGCTATGGCCGCCCTCGTGGATACGATCTCCGAAGAAGAAGGCAGGCTTCTCCAGCTTGATGCCAGCATCTGTTGCGAATGCTGCATCAGTCATAAACACCCGAAGAGTTCTCATGTCAACATTTGAGAGCCTCTCTCTGCGATCCGGTGATTTGTCAGCAGTCACAGGAACAGTCCTTTGTAATACAAAAGTCAAATCCCGGTCAGCACCACCTACATGACCAAAGTGGCACTTCTTGGCGAGTGAAGTAGCAGGGCGTGGCGCTGCAAAAAGAAAAGGACACTTAGTTAGATACTCTATCAAAAGCATAGGAAAAAAAAAATGCTAAGTGTTCATAATCCGAACGCAGAAGAGACACTGGACGCAGGAATTATCAAATTCGCGTCCAGACCTGCGCATCCACGCAGAAGAGACACTGGACGCAGGAATTATCAAATTCGCGTCCAGACCTGCGCATCCACGCAGAAGAGACACTGGACGCAGGAGTTATACAATCCGCGTCCAGACCTGCGCATCCACGCAGAAGAGGCACTGGACACAGGAATTATCAAATCCGCGTCCAGACCTATGGGATCGGCGTCTCCATAACATTCTCCTTGATGTCACTTCTGGGGTGCGAAAAGAAGGGAGTTATCCACCTTAACCTTTCCACTACCATAATCGCCAGAAGTTAAGGAGGGTAACCCCCTTCCTTTCACATCCCCAGATGTCGAAGTACTTGGACTCGGGTGCCAGATTCATCAAAATCAGCTGCTGATGAAACAGAACGCAAGGATCAAATCCGCGTTCTGTAAACTAAGTCCGCGTCTGAACCCTTCACAAATAGAAAATATTCTAAGTGAAGAATCTGAAGCGCAGGACTCAAGGGCGCGAGGGTCCAAACCCGCGCCTCGGTTATCATCCCAAAGACTGCGTCTGGGAATCAAACACGATTTGAAAATCACGTGTTAAGGGTTCCTAAAAGTTCTTTGAACTTTCTTTAATGGCGAAAACTTCCGCTTAAGAGGCCTTTACCTTGGAGACCTGGGAGAACGACGTCCTGTGCAGAGGAGGAGCCGCCCCTCTGGGCCTCGGCGACGGTCGCCTTTGAGGACGATGCAGTTGGCTTAGTCTTGGGTGCCATTGATGTTCAGAAACCCGAGCAAGGAGATGAACAAGTTCGAAGATGAACAGAGAAGGAAATTCTTTTTTTTCTCAGCGAGTGCGTTCGGAGAAGAAGATGCATCTCTCCAACTGTTGCCTTTTATAGGCACAGGGATTCGCGAAGATACGCGGCGCGTGGCCCGGTAGACGATGCAGCGAGTCACCGCTTGACGCGTGTAACCAAATCATTTCTCAACGGAGAAGATCATGCGTCGCAACCCCGCCACGAGTCAGCAGTCGACACGTGGAGCAGTTCATTTAATGAACCAGGAAATCCGCGCGCCAAAAGGCGAAATTTCGCCGGTTCCCTAGGCCAGCTGGCGGCGTAATCATGACATGGCACAGAATTCGCGCCCAAAGAATGCACCTCCTCGATGGACATGCCACGTCAGCCTCTCCCTGAATGCATTCGGAAGGTCGCGTCTCTCTAAGAAATTCGCGTCCTTCCAGTCTGGCCAAATATCGCGTCTGCCTTCTGAAGATCAGTCGCGTCTCCATTGCCAAAGGACGCACGTTACAGAAATCGCGCCTTTACAGCAGTACCATCTCTGCTTTTTGAAAAAGAACCTGCGTTTGGCCTCCTGCTTCTGCAAAATCAGTTCAACAGTACACTGACGCAAGCAGACGACCAACCACTCTTGGCTTAAAGCGCGCCAGTGACAGACTAAAAGCAATCGGGGAGGTTTAGACTGTGCATCTAAACACTCAACATGATCAACTCTGGGGGCTTCAAAGAGTTCAACAGTACACTCACGAAGACCAACTCCAGATAAGATTAAACCCGGAGTATCAACAGTCTAGTCATGAAGGCGAACTCAGCTAGAGTCCAAAGTATTTCGAAATCCGTCCCAGTTAACTGCGGAATGTCGAAAACTTTGGAGGGGGTTCTGTAGGCTGTCTAAAAATCACCAAGACAAAGCCACCAAAACAGAGATCCAAGATCCAGGCGCAAGGCTAAATGTGACAATCAAGACGCGAGAGATAGCCCGCGTCTCAGCATCAAGGCGCGTCAGCCCGAAGCCCGCGTCTCAGCATCAAGACGCGTCGGCTCGACACCCACATCTCGGTTGCAACTACCCCGATTATGGCGCCATCCGCCGCCCATGTAGCGGGGAAGTTGGCCCTCATCATGGAGCACTTTTAGGGGGCACGATCACCCCCTAAAAACCCTATAAATAGTCCCGTCACTATTGAAGGAGGGTCGACAATAATCGGAGGGCGACGGGCAGAAGCAAGACAAAAAAACACAAGAGAGGACGACGACGATTATCGGGCAAAAGAGAGATCATCGACAGAGAGAGAGAAAACCCTTCAGCGAGCTTACTGAGTACTAGCCGCTCTTCGCCTACCTCCTCTTCTAGAGTTTTGGTAGACGGAGCTGAGTTACTCCCTCTACCGACCAAAGAGAAGATCCCCGACGGTCCGAACAGTCATCCGGTCAACGGAGAACAAGATTCACTCTCCACCGCCACACGAAGAACCCAGCACTAAACAAAGGGGGAATTCAAGATTCAATATTCCCCCTCCCTTGTAACCGGAAGATTAAGCCGGCTGTAATCTTTTCCATCTGATTCCAGGAAACGTTACGCCAGCCAACCCCCTCTCCGTGTCAAACAATATGCATGCACACCATACAGGGCATACACATGCTCATCATGCTCACACACATGACACGATGTATGCTCATGTGCACACTTGTACACATGTGACGTAAGGGCCACCTTGCAAAGTTTTGTATGATAGGATACATAATTCAAATTTTGCAAATAAATTTATTTGGGTTAGGAAAGGTGCTAACCCCCATGGACCCAATAAGGTATGGGTACCAAAATTCACTCTTATTGTATTTGATGTAGGTGTGGGCTCTCACTTGACGTGAGGGTATTGGTGCCTTGATGGTGGATGTGTTCTAAGCTAAATGGTGATAATTTTGACTTTCAAGGAAATTTGGTGGAAGGACCACCATAGTTTGGAGACCTAGAGATTAGTTCTATTGGTTTTGATAACTATCTCTAACTCCCATTTAGTTTACATGCTCTCATTAATTGACTTTTAGCATGTTTTGATTTCACGTTCATTATATTAGATGCAATGAAAATTAAACATGTCATATACAAAGATAGTCTTTTGAGATACACCCGTGTTCATATGAATTCATATTTTGTGTTTTCACTCTAGTTTAGCTATTGTGTATATCCTAAATCTAAAGCATGTGCATCTACCCTAATGATCATATTTAGTTTTTGTACTTCATATTTTGATTACTTGTTTAGATGTAGTTTTCAATTATAACTTGTGTACATACTTGTACAACTAGTGAGCCACATTTGATTAATGTGTGTTTGTGCTATGTTGCTCATTTTTACCCATTAGATGTACTTGTATAGCCTAGTTTTGATGATTCTTGCATTTTAACTTGTATTCCCTATTTTTGTACATGTTTTCAATAAAAATGTATTTAGCTTCGTGTATATGGTAATTTTGTTAAACTATTAGATATACATGTCTATCCTAGAGTCACTTGCTTTTCATGTAAATTTTTTATTTTGGACTCATTTGTATTTGGGATATATATGTATACTCTAATTTAGACAAAACATACATATGCCTTGAAGTTGGTATTATTTTTATGAAAATTAAATTTTTTTATAATTCTTATTTTTGATAAAAGGAATTTCATATAAGTTTCATTGCCTAATTCCATGATTATGCTTTTCACATGACTCTTGTACACTCACATTATTTGTGTTTACTCATTACTTTATTTTATGAGTACATTTTTTAGCTTTGTATATCTTGAGTGTCAATTTTGTGTAAATGCATGCTTCATGAAATATGATTTGGTTTCATATTTTGAAGAATCTATAACTAGTTATTTCAAAAATTATCTTAAACTAGTTCATATTCTTCTATTGGTAGAGTTTTCAAACATATTAAGCTATTTTTAAACTCATATTTTTGAACCCCTACCATTAAAGGGCGGTTGGATGGGCGACCATGCCTTGTGAGTCTTATTGAAAATCTATTTAAACATGTGGATGAATAGGGTGGTAGGTATGAGTTATACACATGATTTTCATGAAATTTTATCTTTGTATACTCATATATGTTTTCTATATATATGTATGCCTCAAATTTCAAATGGTATCAATTTCAATTGGTATATTCATTTTCATACATATATTTGATTTGATTGTGCTTACAATATCTTTACATCTTTGAGCACAAATTATGTTTATACTAAGCTTGATTTAGTTTTTAATGATAATTATTTTCAATTGGTATCTTATACAAGCTTGTGCATTATTTTTATTGGTATTTCATAAGGGAGAAAATTCATGTTTTATTTTTCAATCGCTTTTATTTTCAGTTGGTATCTTACTCCCACTCTTATGATGAAAAATACTTTGTTTTAATATGTGCTAACATATTCAATATTGGTATTAATAACCTTAAATTGGTATTATTCTTAATTTGGTATCCTTATTGCAAAATGAGTTTTGTTTAACTAAAATTTGATTTTTTTACTTTCAATTGGAATCAAAAATTTACTAGATATTTTTAATTGGTACAATTTGATTTCAATTGGTATCAAACTTACAATGTTTCATTTTCAATTGATATTAAAAATCTTCTATTGGTATCTTATAAAAAATTTGTTATTTACAAGTGGTACCAACATTTGTTTTTGTCAAACTACAATTTTCAATTGGTATCTACAATTTGATTTCATTGGTATCAAAATATTTTGTTGATTTTAAAAAAAATTCAAACTTTGTTTTATAAGTGATTAAAGATGTTTTGATATGTATTGCTTATATGCAAGGGAGCTTAACATCTCCTCTATATATAAATTTATATTGAGTGTATCTCACATTGAGGAGCTTGACCTCTCTTCTTTATGTGATACACGTGTGTAGGGGGAGTTTAACATCTCCACTTATACATTGAATATTATGCGTTATGTGGTTAGGGTCTACTCATCTCTTTTCCTGTAATGCATGTATACAGGGGGAGTTAACTCTCCTCTTTATGAATGTATATCGCATATAAATCTTTATTGCTTGTGTTTCTTTTTCTCCTTTGTTGATGAATTGAGAAAAAGGCGGAAAAGTATTTGGAGATTTTAAATATGCATGCTTATTTTGTTGGCCCAAAGGCTCATCACTCTAGTTTTGATGATGATCAACTCATGTAGTTATAACTAATGATCTTGTGTTTAAATTAGTCTCAGATTCATGATCAAGATCTTAGTTGGTGTGTAGCTTCAACAAAGGATTTAAAGTCAAGTTTTGGAGCTAGCACGGTTTGATTCATGAGCTTGTGCATAGAGACCACATCAAGTACTCAAGAGGAGTCTAGCTCTTTGGATCGTGTTTGGACCAAGTCAAGAAGGAGAAGAAGACTTCAGTGAAGACTTCAAGATCAAGACTTGTGTCTAGGTTTGTTTTTATAAGATTTTGTTTTTAGATAAAATGTAAAGGATAGAATAGTTGGTGGATTGCTCAAGTATATCTTACACACACACTTTTGATTTATATAAGTTTTTCATAAAAGAATTTTTATTTTAAAAAATACAAAAGAGTTTTCTTGTTGAAAAATACCGGTTTGGTTTTGGTAGTCAAAGTTACATGTAATTAACCAAAATCAATTTAGAGCTTAATGGAAAAACATAGATATTTCACCATGTTTGCGTAGTGGATCATATCCATACACTCTATACTTTCAAAGTGTTTAAATATCTTGTTTTTGTATTTGGAGAAGTTTTGGAAAAATACTGTTTTTGTTTTTAGCCAAAATTTCTAAGTTACAAAATAGTTCAAATTGTTTGTAACATATCTTGATTTTGCTCAAGCATGTTTGAGCATCAAAGTATAATGATAAACTATTTTTGTAATTTTTTGATAATTTTATGGATTTTAATTGAGCCAAAATGACCAAGTTTTTGATCACTAAAATGTCCTGACCTGGCTTCTGCCGGTCGACCGACGTGCACAGAACGTGCACGCCAGGACTGCTGGAAGGCCGATCGACCGACCCGGTCGACCGCAGAGAGCTTCTGCTCTCTGGAAAGCCCCGGTCGACCGCAGAGAGCTCTGCTCTCTGTTCCAGTGCCACGGTCGACCGGCCGGTCGACCGCTGGCTCAACGGTCAGAATTCTAACTGTTGGCCGGTCGACCGGGCGGTCGACCGACAGGCCAATCTGGCTCCCAACGGCTTATTTTTCTAGCCCTATAAATTGGGGCTTTTGGGGGCTGTTTTCTACAAGATTTTAAGAAGAGTTTTGGGCTAGTTTTTCCTACTCATTTCAGTGGTTATATTGATTATACCATATATTTGCATTTTATACCGCCTTTATACCTTGCATATTGCATATTAAATATGATTTTTAACCCATGTTTTCTCTAATTTTGCAGATCTCCACTTTTAAAGAGGAAAAGTAATTAACCACCTTAATTAGTGATAATTAAGGGGGTTAATTAAAAATTAGCCAAGAATCAAATCAGATCTCACCAAGATCTGAGCGCCAACTGCAAGATCCAACCAGTCCACGTGGCCAACAACTTAACCACCAGATCCCACCAGAAAGATCCGAGCCAACGGCCCAGATCTGGCGGCAATCTGGCGGCAATCCGCGGCAATCCGAGGGCCGTTGGGCCTCGGATTTCGTGCCAACGGTTAGGATCTGATGAGATTCTCAACTTTGCCTATAAATACCTGATCAGAGATCTGTGCGAGCTACAGTGAAGAGAGAGGGAAATTTTGGATTAGTTGTAATTTTTGTTTTAGGATTCTAGTTCTTCTCTCCTTCCTCCTTGATCTCTAGCTAAATTGAGAGAGAGTTCTTCACTTGAGAGATTGTAATCAAGACTTGTGACAACCTTGAAGCAAAGATTCAATGGAGTTCTCATCTTCTTTTTACTAGAATTGAGTATGCTTTCTCTTCTTATGCTTTTAATTCTTGCATTCAATTTCTAATTCTAGTTTAATCCTAGTTGAGTTGTTTAGATCTTTGATTTCATGGAGAATTATAGCTTTCTTAGTGTAATGGAGGGCTAGTTTCTTGAATGCATGGCTAGCTAATCTCACCTAGCTACTACTAGCTCTAGTTGATTGTATTCTTTAATTCTTGCATGATTTCAAGTTTCTTGTAAATTCTAATGGAGTATGTTGTATCCTTTGGTGATTGCTTGTAAGATCTCTAGATGAATTGTGTATCTCTTATAAAGAGCATTTGATTGGATCAAAAGGATGGATTACCATTGATTGTGTCATTTGAGTAGCAAGAACAACTCAAGCACTTCAAGCTAACTTTGTAGTTAAGCTTTGAAGTCCTAAAGAGTTTGATTCTTCTAACCTTTGCATTAAATGAGTACCAAGCCTATATTTCCTCATTGCACACCTAGTAAGAGAACCTAGTATTCAAGAAGAGACTTCTAGCCAACTAACTAAAAGGAACACTAAGTCTTCAAAGAAAGAATACCACACTTGAAACATGCAAGTACTTTTCAATTGTCTATGATTCTTGATGAGACAATATTGCAATCAACAAAAGAGGTAGTATGTTAGCAAGGAGGTTGAGTAATGCTAGCCATGCATCTTTCTAATCAAGAGAGTTTACACATTTCATTCTAGTATTCTTTTCTTTTCTTTACTTCATCACACTTCATTCATTGCACTTCTTTTTCACAATGCACCACCACCAATCCACAACTTCTTGTATATTGTTTTCTCTTGTGTGATTAACAAGAAGAGTATTGTTTCTTGTCTCACTAGTATCGTGAAAGCTTCTACGCTTGCTCTCCTCGTGGTACGACTCGTTTTAGCTACTTGCTATAACGAAAGATTGAAACAAGGTATAATTCTTACATATTCAAAGTAAACAAGATCAAAGGTGAATTCTAAACCCTAAACCATCTCTTAAATACCTGATTCTTGTACAAATACATCATATACCTTGTGAATTTTTCAATCAATTTTTGGCGCCGTTGCCGGGGAGAGCAACGGTATTTTTACAAGTGAGAAACTAAACAATATATCTTCTCTGTTGCAGGTACAGGTTGAAGATTCAGAAAACTTTGCACAGCAGAATCATATAAGCGGACCTGGGCCTCTGCTCTCGAAAGCAGAGACCAGGATCCCTCCAAAGTGCCGCGTTTCCACGGCAAAAGCCAGGAAAACGCGGCACAGAGGAGTTCACTACTAACCAGTTTTCTGCAGGGCCTGCTGCTTTGCTAAAAACTGCTGCCTATATACCTGAAATCTTGTATTTTTCACCTGATACTTGTTAATCAACAGTAAAAGATTTGGTGATTAATGATAAAAATTGTTTAGACATATTGCATTATAGGCACGTGTCTTTCAATTTCTTTCAATTTACTGTTGAAGAGCGCGTGGGACAAGGTACGTGAAGCATAGCATATAGACTAGGACTCACTCGTTGTATGATTTAATTCTGCTTTGAGTGAATTTTGGTTGCTTATATCGTACACTTGCACGAATCAACGATAAGGGCAAATCCCATTACAAAGATAAGGTGGGGATTTTATCACCCCTTCCTTAGCCCACAAACCATTTTCCCCACGCATTCACTATCCTAAGCTTCTAATTAAAATTGCTAGACGTTGGCCCCTAGGGACATCCGGACTCGCTTAGGAGATTTTCCTAAGGGGGAAAAGTGTTGGAAAGTGACTTCTGTGTAATCGGTGTCTAGGAAAGGGGTTGAGGGCCGAAAGCCCGAAGGAAGGTGGTTACTTAATTAAGGAACGTCTCCGGACGGAAAACCTCCCACCAACTTTACCCTTCCCTGGCCGATTTGCTTATAGTCAGTGTCTGCACCGAACCTCCTGTGGACGATCTATTGTTAGGAGTCGTCTAGGGCAGAAAACCTAGAAGCTAGGATTGATTGTTTTTTCTTTTTTCTTGATTGTTATTTTTCATCTTCCGATTGTTTGAAAGGTGCACGTTGGTTGTGTATTTGCATGCGTGAGTGGTATCGAGAACCAATTTCTTCTAGGCTTGTGAGAACTTCTACACTGCCTCACACAACACCACTCGACACAACCATGACTAATAACGTGTCGCTGCAGGACAAGTTCTATCCGATCCGCACATCCATTCCATCCTGCATTCTCCTCCCAACACGAATGACATAATTTTGAGTTGAAACCACAGTTTATAAACACTCTTCCACGATTTCACGGATTAGAATCTGAGGATGCTTACATCTTCATACGAGAGTTTGAAGAAGTATGCCTCATGATGAGGATTTCCCAGTTAAGTGAGGATGCTGTGAGACTTAGATTTGTCCCATTTGCACTAAAGGATATTGCGAAGAAGTGGCTGTACAGTCTTCCTGTCAGCTCAATCTCTTCTTGGGATGACTTTGTCAAGGTTTTTCTTAAAAAATTTTATCCCATCCATAAGACAGCCCTCATGCGCAAAAATATCATGCAATTCAAACAAGAGCCCAATGAGCCATTCTGGAAGTACTTTGAGCGCTTTAAGGATTTAGTAGCCCTGTGTCCCCATCATGGTATAGAGAAGTGGCGCCAATGCCAGATTATATATGATGGGCTGGACTATCAGACTAAGACTCTCCTTGAAACCATGTGTCAAGGAGAATTTCTTAAGAAAGATGAAGACCAGGGCTGGGACCTTTTTGAGGCTTTAGCGGAGAAAACTATCCAGTGGGAATCCTGCTCTGAGAAACCCACACCAACAACTTCCAGATCTGGTTTACATTCTATAGGATCCTCAATAGCTGCTGAAGCTAAGATCACTCAGTTGATGAAGAGGATTGAATTGCTGGAATCAAGGGAAAACTCTGTCGTTAGTCAAGTCAACCCTTCCTCAGTAGGTAGCCCACCACGTATGGCTAGCTCTGCACCTATAATTCACCCGGGTTGTACTTTTTGCCATGATCTGAATCATGTGTTGGAAGAGTGTCCTGTGTATTACTCTCAAAATTTCCAGGAGAGTATGAATGCAGCGTATTCCAGACCTTCATACAATCCTTATTCCAAGACCTACAATCCAGGGTGGCGTAACCATCCTAACTTCTCTTGGAGTCAGTCTGGACCTGAGCAGTCGAGACAACCATTTCCACATCAGCAATACCCTGCTCAGGCACATCCACCCACTTACCATCAAAACCCACCAAATTTCAATTCATATCAGAGTCCACCTAGATTCCAACCATTCCAAAATTCTGTGCCATATCAAGCCAATTTTCAACCCCAATGTCAACAACAACAGCATCCACCACCCAATCCTTCAGATAGAAAAATTTCAGAATTGGAGAAAATGATTGAGACTTTGTCCAAAACACAAGCTGCAATGATGAACAATCAGCAGCAGGACATGAATAAACTGCAAATCCAAATAGGACAGTTGGCTAATTCCTTGACTGAAAGGCAAAAAGGAATGCTGCCTAGCCAACCTGTGCCTAATCCCAGAGCCCATTTTCCTCTACATGAAGTTGAAGACCTAGGCCCGAGCCAAAGCCAATGTCAAGCCATTCACATCCTTAGGTCTGGAAAACATGTAGACAACAAGGTCTCAAATCAGTCTCAAAAATTTGTTCCAAAATCTGTGTCGAATCCATCAACTTCTGTTCCAGTTCAACCTTTGCAAAATATTCCTTCATCAAGTTCACAACCCTCCACGTCTCAATCAAAAGGAAAAGAGAAAGTTGATGAGCAGACTTATAAGCCTATTGCCCCATTCCCGAATAGGCTTACAAATCATAAGAATAATGCTCATATGGAGAAGATCAGAGAGATATTTAATCAAGTGCAAATCAATGTCCCTCTCTTGGATGCTATTCAGCAAGTACCATCCTATGCCAAGTTTTTGAAAGAGATGTGTACTAAGAAAAGGAAGGCAAATGTCCCTAAGAAAGTCTTTTTGGCTTCAAACCTGAGTGAATTGCTTAATGGTCCAATCCCTGTAAAGTACAAGGATCCAGGGAGCCCTACCATCTCTTGTATCATAGGGCAGACCACAGTCAATAGGGCTTTGCTAGACTTGGGAGCTAGCATCAATCTTCTTCCCTTTTCTGTGTACCAACAGCTTGGGTTAGGCAATCTTCGTCCAACCCAAATGACTATTCAACTGG
Organism: Agave tequilana; assembly: GCA_038442645.1. NCBI lineage: Eukaryota > Viridiplantae > Streptophyta > Magnoliopsida > Asparagales > Asparagaceae > Agave > Agave tequilana. Next base: position 50,853 of record JAVJIF010017330.1, read on the forward strand.
CTGATCGCTCTGTTAAGATTCCCAAAGGGGAAATTACGGATGTATTAATACGGGTGGGGGAATTCATCTACCCCGTTGATTTTGTTGTTCTGGAAACACAACCTGTACAAAACCACAGAGCGCAAACACCTGTCATTCTAGGACGTCCTTTCTTAGCCACAGCGAATGCAATCATTAACTGTCGAAATGGATCGATGCGGCTGACGTTCGGAGATATGACGAAGGAGGTGAATGTCTTCCATCTGGGGAAGCAGCCAAGGGATGTGGAGAGTGACTCATTTGATGTCAACTTGATAGAAGGATTGACAAGCGAACACGTGGAGGAGATGGAGTACGAATCTGAAGAGGAATTCGAGTTAGAAGCTGATGATCTAACTCTTGATCAGATTGTTGGAACAAATGCTGAAAAGAGTACTAATTCCACTTCTATTCTTCCCTTGCACCATGAGCAACCTGTTATAGATCCTATCCCTTCTGCTGAGCTTAAGGTTCTTCCTGGTCATCTCAAGTACAAGTATTTGGATGATAAAGAATCCTTTCCGGTTATCATTGCATCCAATCTTACGGAACAACAAGAAGAGGACTTATTGACTGTGCTAAGGGAGAATAAAGAAGCCATTGGCTGGACGATGGCTGATATTAAGGGAATTAGTCCTACGATTGTCCAACATAGAATTCACTTGATGGAAGAGGCCAAGCCTAAAAGAGACCCACAGCGTCGACTTAACCCAATAATGCAAGAAGCTGTTAGATCGGAAATTCTGAAACTCTTAGACAATGGGATTATCTATCCCATATCCGATAGTCAATGGGTGAGTCCGGTTCCACGCTGTGCCTAAGAAAGCTGGCTTTACTGTTGTGGAGAATGAGAATAAGGAATTAATACAAACACGTCTTCCAACGAAGATTCGAGTTTGTATTGATTACAGGAAACTGAATAGTGCCACACGTAAAGACCACTTCCCACTTCCGTTTATCGATCAGATGTTGGAGAGATTGGCGGGACATGAGTATTATTGTTTCCTGGATGGATATTCAGGATATAATCAGATCCCAATTGCTCCCGAGGACCAAGAAAAAACGACCTTCACCTGTCCCTTCGAACTTTTGCATACCGTAGGATGCCCTTCGGTCTTTGCAATGCTCCAGCAACATTTCAACGTTGCATGTTGAGCTTGTTCTCGGACATGGTGGAGAAATTTTTAGAGATTTTTATGGATGATTTCTCAATATATGGGGATACATTTGAGCAGTGCTTGTACCACCTGAAGATGGTTTTACAACGATGCACGGAAAAGAATTTGACACTTAACTGGGAAAGTGTCACTTCATGGTTAAGCACGGAATTGTATTGGGACACAAGATATCAAGCGTTGGAATCGAGGTAGACAAGTCCAAGGTGGAGGTTATCACCAAGCTCACTGAACCACAATGTTTAAAAGACATTAGATCTTTCTTAGGGCACGCTGGCTTCTATAGAAGATTCATTCAAGGGTTCAGCAACATTGCGAGACCCTTGACAAATCTCCTAGGAAAAGATGTACCCTATATCTTTGATGAAGAATGTCGAAAGTCATGGAAGAGCTGAAGGATAGACTTGTCTCTGCGCCGATAATATCTGCACCGGACTGGACCAAGCCATTTGAAATTATGTGCGATGCCTCTGACTTTGCGATAGGCGCTGTTTTAGGACAGCGTATTGAAAACAGGCAGCACGTGATATACTATGCTAGCAGAACGCTTAACGACGCCCAGCTGAATTACACGACCACTGAAAAAGAATTTTTGGCAGTCGTTTTTGCGTTAGAGAAGTTCCGACAATATCTACTAGGGTCCAGGACCATCATTTTTACTGACCACTCCGCCCTGAGGTACTTAATGCAAAAGAAGGACGCAAAGGCAAGATTGATAAGATGGATCCTTCTTTTGCAAGAGTTTGACTTGGAGATAAAGGATAAAAAGGGCGTTGAGAACGTGGTTGCGGATCATTTGTCAAGGATCCCGAACGCACCCCATGAGAAAGTACCGATTAACGAGAACTTTCCTGACGAGCACATCTTTGTGCTAAGTGGAGAGCCTTGGTATGCTGATATTGTAAATTACCTTGCTACCAGGCAAATTCCTTCCCATTGGTCAGGACAAGAGAAACACCGTTTTCTGAGACAAATGCGGTTCTTCTTTTGGGATGAGCCGTATTTATTTAAATACTGTCCTGATCAAATTATTCGAAGATGCCTTCCGGAGGATGAACATCAGAGTGTCTTGACATTCTGTCACAAGTTAGCTTGCGGTGGACACTTTGGTCCACGAAAACTGCGGAAAAAGTGCTCCAGAGTAGATTCTACTGGCCCACTCTCTTTAAGGATGCCTTTACCTTTTGCAAGCTTTGTGATAGATGTCAGATGACGGGTCGGATTACACAAAGGAACATGATGCCCCTCACACCCATCTTGGAAGTCGAAATTTTCGACCTCTGGGGCATCGATTTTATGGGACCCTTTCCTCTGTCCTACGGAAACCAATACATCTTGGTAGCCGTAGATTATGTTTCTAAGTGGGCCGAAGCGATTCCTACAAGGACTAATAACAACCAAGTTGTCATTAAATTTTTAAGAGAGTACATCATTTCACGCTTCGGAGCCCCCCGTGCGATACTGAGCGACAATGGAAGTCATTTCTGCAATAGGGCTTTTGAAGCCTTGATGCGGAAATATTCTATCACTCATAAATTGTCCACGGCTTATCATCCTCAGACCAATGGGCAAGTTGAGGTCACAAACAGACAGATAAAACTCATTCTGGAGAAGACTGTAGGACAGAATCGTAAGGATTGGTCCGTCAAACTGACTGATGCCTTATGGGCATACAGGACCGCTTACAAGACTGTCCTCGGTATGTCTCCGTACCGAGTTATATTTGGAAAAGCATGTCACTTGCCCGTTGAGTTAGAACACCGTGCACTATGGGCTTTAAAGCAACTAAATCTTGACTTGGACAAAGCCGGTGTTCTCAGGAAGCTGCAATTATCCGAGCTGGAAGAGTTACGAAACGAGGTATATGATAATGCTCGGATCACAAAGCACAGGACCAAGCTGTTTCATGACAAAGCCATTCATAGAAAGATTTTTGCTGTCGGTCAACAGGTTCTGTTATACAATTCTCGACTCCACCTTTTCCCTGGTAAGCTACGTACCAGGTGGTCAGGACCTTTTATTGTGCAGACTGTCTTTTCTCATGGAGCAGTCGAGATTCTTGATCCATCCAATGGCAATAAATTCACTGTAAACGGACAACGTTTAAAGCCATTTTTCACCACAGAATCATTGTCACACGACATTCACGAGTTGGGTCTTTACGACCCAATTTATTTGTGACCTTTCCATTTGTATATTTTCCCATACATTTTTCATGAAAATCATTTGGGGACCTCTTTTGTAAATATTTTTCTTTTGCATTTTTTGTAAATAAATTTTTTTTTTTTGGATTTTTGTACATGAAAAGAATTTCAAACCCTAGGATTCTCTTTCCTCCCTAGGATTCCTTTCATATTCAAAAGTTTTGACCAAGGGTTGTAATTCAAGATTTGACCTAGGGGTAATTTTGTACATCCCACTTTTTACCTACCCTATTTAAACATCTCCTCCTCATTTCATCCTTCCTCACCCGAGAAAGTGATTTCAGATCTGAGAGCTTCTTCCCAAACCAACTTCCTCCAGAAAGCTGATCCCCAAAATCCCCTACTTTGCCGCGCCCTGCCGCCCTTACGCGGCAATTCTGTCAGATCAGGCGCGCTGGAAAGCCCCATTCTGATCATCTTCATCTGCTGGTGGTAGATCCAAAGAGAGTTTTCCCGAGACCATCTCTGTGCCTTCTGTGCTACTCTGTTGGGTTTCCCCCCAAGATCTCCGGGGGTGGTTTGCAATTTCTTATTTCAAATCCTTTACTTCATTGTCTTGTACAATTATGGCACCAAATTTGTATGTTGAAAGGGATTTTTCTGCAATTTTTAATGACAATGGGGGATATGGGCATATTTTCGTGGATCGCATCCGCGCATGGAACTGGTACAATTTGGTATTTGATCATCATGAGCACGAAGCCTTTTATTGTCCGGATCTAGTAAACACATTTTACACTTCTATAGATTATGCTTCTGTGAGTCATGATCCATATCAATTTGTCTCTCGTATGCCATTCGGTGACATTTGGGTCACACTTCCACTACTTGAACATATCACTCATGTCCCCTTAATTCAACAAACGTGCGAACCCTTGCCTTTAATTGATTATTTAACCATCATGGGTGCACGCTGTACTGTCCAGGATAGGGGGCTCAAAGCCCAGTCTACATTCAGGAACATTCACTGCGTTGGACGTTGGATCCAACGAAATATTCTTGGGCTCGATCACACTTCAACCTTTAACAGGCCTGTGCTTCAGATTATTCATGATCTGATGACACAGCACCACACGGTCTGTTTAAACCGAACTATCTTTCATGCTATTATTGAACACTCCTCTCGCACTCGGGGTGCTAAATTTTCTCATTCTGTATTAATTACCCGTCTGTGTCGACATTTCATGTCTAACGCTATTTTCTCGACATTTACCCGAGTGACGATTATGACAGAGAGACCCACAAGTGCCTACAATAGTTGTTTGCAGGCACTCTGGACACCTAGTGTCATGCCTGAGAATGTACCTGTGGAGTCTTCTTCAGAGGAAAGTCTAGAGGTGGAAGATGAGCCCCAATTCTGGAGGCAGGAGCCCCCAACGGAACACACAGCCTTCATGTCTACTATTTGGAAAGGCATGAAGAAGATTTTTCGGGGACAAGTTAGGCTCAGGAAGAAAGTGGAGGAGGAATCATCTAGGATATCCTCTCGTTTGGATGGGATCGAGGCTAGGCTGAGGAGGACACAATCTGCTGGACTCAGTACCACTGCGGGTCCAAAGAGGACGAGGGAGTGACTTGTTACCTTTACCTATTTCATGCATTATTTCATCTTGCATACATTGAGGACAATGCATGAGATAGGTATGGGGGGGTAGATATACTAACATAGGATTTTTCTTTCTTTTTAGGTTTTTTCTTTTATTTTTTTAGGATTTTTACTTTCTTTTAAGGTTTTCCTTTTAGATTTTATATTTCTTTTTAGATTTTTCCACTTTATTTTTAGATTTTACTTTTCTTTTAGAAAAAAAAAAAAAAAAAAAATAAAAATAAAAAAAATATAAATAAAAAAAAAAAGAAAATCTTTGATCCATGTTTAAAGAATCTAATTTGAAATTTAGGGATTAGGAAGCTCTTAACTAAGATTTCTAATTATAAGTTGAAAAGAAGAGTTTTGTTAGATTTTAGGTTAAGTAATAAAGGATTAGAAAAAATTACTTGATTTCAATTCTTTCTTTAGATATGAACATTGAACATATTGAAGGAATAATCAAAGACTTAGTGACTTTATTTGCATATATATATAATAAATAAAAAAAAAAAAAAAAAAAAATCACCGATTAAGCTGGTTGGCCGTGCCTCAGGAAGCATTGCTGGTCACGCCTAAAGGTGAGAATAAATACTTAGCCACTGATTAAGCTGGTTAGTCGTGCCTCAGGAAGCATTACCGATCACGCCTAAAAGTGGTTAAGTCCTTAGATTCCTAAGTGACCTAGTTTACTCGAGTCTTCGAACCCGAGGGATGTATTCTCATCTGGTGCCCTAAGACCGTCTGGTCTGGGAGTCATCGGTAAGAAGCTCGCTACATGGGTAGACTAGGAAACTAAGGATGATAAGGGAATGTAAATAAACATTGTATATACACATTTATATAAAAAAAAAAAAAAAATGTTATACATATAAGTAAATAAATGAACTTAGTCTGAGAGAGATCCTTCATATTTATAGATGTAAATATCCTAAGATTGATGCAGAATCAGGTTTTTTATCTTTTCCGAAAATCTTAACCTAAAATGAAAACAATACTCTAATTAGATACTTATAAGAGGAATGAAAAGTTTTGAGTAACCTGAAACCTATAGGTCAAATTAAAATCTTTAAAGCATGGATCAAAAATTTCACTAACCCCTTTTATTTTCTTTTTGGATTTTGTGGGTGTAATCCGCTGAAAACCTCAGGAGACAACACTCCTCCTCTAGGGTAACCTAGAGGTTTAACGGCTTGTTGCACGTGCTCAGTGCAATCGTGTCACCTACGAAAGTGGTGTAATAATTAGTTAGGATTTTTCTTTCTTTTTCTTTTATTTTTGCTCGAGGACGAGCAAAAGCTAGGTATGGGGGTGTGATTATACCATATATTTGCATTTTATACCGCCTTTATACCTTGCATATTGCATATTAAATATGATTTTTAACCCATGTTTTCTCTAATTTTGCAGATCTCCACTTTTAAAGAGGAAAAGTAATTAACCACCTTAATTAGTGATAATTAAGGGGGTTAATTAAAAATTAGCCAAAGAATCAAATCAGATCTCACCAAGATCTGAGCGCCAACTGCAAGATCCAACCAGTCCACGTGGCCAACAACTTAACCACCAGATCCCACCAGAAAGATCCGAGCCAACGGCCCAGATCTGGCGGCAATCTGGCGGCAATCCGCGGCAATCCGAGGGCCGTTGGGCCTCGGATTTCGTGCCAACGGTTAGGATCTGATGAGATTCTCAACTTTGCCTATAAATACCTGATCAGAGATCTGTGCGAGCTACAGTGAAGAGAGAGGGAAAATTTTGGATTAGTTGTAATTTTTGTTTTAGGATTCTAGTTCTTCTCTCCTTCCTCCTTGATCTCTAGCTAAATTGAGAGAGAGTTCTTCACTTGAGAGATTGTAATCAAGACTTGTGACAACCTTGAAGCAAAGATTCAATGGAGTTCTCATCTTCTTTTTACTAGAATTGAGTATGCTTTCTCTTCTTATGCTTTTAATTCTTGCATTCAATTTCTAATTCTAGTTTAATCCTAGTTGAGTTGTTTAGATCTTTGATTTCATGGAGAATTATAGCTTTCTTAGTGTAATGGAGGGCTAGTTTCTTGAATGCATGGCTAGCTAATCTCACCTAGCTACTACTAGCTCTAGTTGATTGTATTCTTTAATTCTTGCATGATTTCAAGTTTCTTGTAAATTCTAATGGAGTATGTTGTATCCTTTGGTGATTGCTTGTAAGATCTCTAGATGATTTGTGTATCTCTTATAAAGAGCATTTGATTGGATCAAAAGGATGGATTACCATTGATTGTGTCATTTGAGTAGCAAGAACAACTCAAGCACTTCAAGCTAACTTTGTAGTTAAGCTTTGAAGTCCTAAAGAGTTTGATTCTTCTAACCTTTGCATTAAATGAGTACCAAGCCTATATTTCCTCATTGCACACCTAGTAAGAGAACCTAGTATTCAAGAAGAGACTTCTAGCCAACTAACTAAAAGGAACACTAAGTCTTCAAAGAAAGAATACCACACTTGAAACATGCAAGTACTTTTCAATTGTCTATGATTCTTGATGAGACAATATTGCAATCAACAAAAGAGGTAGTATGTTAGCAAGGAGGTTGAGTAATGCTAGCCATGCATCTTTCTAATCAAGAGAGTTTACACATTTCATTCTAGTATTCTTTTCTTTTCTTTACTTCATCACACTTCATTCATTGCACTTCTTTTTCACAATGCACCACCACCAATCCACAACTTCTTGTATATTGTTTTCTCTTGTGTGATTAACAAAGAAGAGTATTGTTTCTTATCTCACTAGTATCGTGAAAGCTTCTACGCTTGCTCTCCTCGTGGTACGACTCGTTTTAGCTACTTGCTATAACGAAAGATTGAAACAAGGTATAATTCTTACATATTCAAAGTAAACAAGATCAAAGGTGAATTCTAAACCCTAAACCATCTCTTAAATACCTGATTCTTGTACAAATACATCATATACCTTGTGAATTTTTCAATCATATATCCACAAGTTTTAAAGCCAATATTTCCAAATTAAAAAGAGAGTTTATCAAGAGTGTATCAAAAGAGATTTTCTTGTGTTTTTCACCATAGATTCAATCCTTGTTTTCTCACACAACACTTGAGCTATCCATTGCTATATCTACCTATAGGGATCTTTGTTGTGAGAGGATTTTAGGTGATCAAAGTGTTGTGATCACCAAAGTTCTTTTCTTGTACTTTGAGGAGGCGGACTTGCGGGTTCGCGGTGTTTCGAGTTCGTGTGTGAACTCTCTGTTTGAGGTGCAGCCTCGGCGAGCTAGTGGGCTTGCGGTGTGTACGGGACTAGAGAGTCCAAGGAGTTCAAGTGTGAACTCGCCTTGTAGGTGTTGCGGCACTGAGTGATACGGTGGGATCGATTATAGTGGAAATCCTTCATAGTGTTGAAGGCGGGGACGTAGAGCAAGTGTGCTCGAATCTCGAAACAAATCTCCCGTGTTTACGATTGCTCACTCTCTATCTCTTACTCTTGTTTATATCTTGCATGCTTTTTTGCTTTCATCTTATATGCTTGATATACATTGTGAGCTCATATTGTTATATGCTTGGGGATTGTTTGCTAACACTTGTATTTAACCAAGAGAGCCAACGCGGCACCTCAACTCGTATTTAGAGGAATCTTGAGGAGTTAGTCCAGAGCCCTTCACGGGGAATCCGGCTACACTCTTGTGTTATACGTGGTGTTTAGTTTAATAAGTTTTTAATTCCGCATTATTGACCATTAGATTAGCTCATCACCTATTCACCCCCCTCTAGGTGATTTACAATTGGTATCAGAGCCAAGTGCTCTTGTTTTGAGTCTTACAGCCTAGAGTTAAAGATCCTCTTTTATAACTAATCACAATTTTTGTACACACACCATGAACTTCATGACACCTCCCACCTTTGACATCCTTAACATCCAAACTTGGAAGGTTAAGATGTCTTTGTACCTCAAAGGCCTAGGTATTCATGTTTATCTTGCTACAATTAAAGATTCATATGTTAATAGCAAGTATATTAAAGCTAACTCAAAAGTCGTTCATGCTTTGAAGAGTACCCTAAACAATGATTATTTATCTAGGGTTGCTAATCTTGATTCGGCTTTTGTAGTATGGAACACAATTCTCTCCCTTGGCGAACAAGAACAATACTATGCGGGGAGCGACTCGGATATTGGAAGTGACGCTTCCAGCGTGTGCTACATGGTCCAAGGGGATAACCCCCTTGAGGTAACTACCGAATCCGATGTAGAAGAAGATGTTGAAATGCCATATAATGAACTAGCATCATTTTGTCAACAACTCTTAGAAAAATATGAATTGCTTAAGAAAGATAATATGAAAATGAAAAAGAATTTTGATTGCATGTTAAATGAAAAAGATTCTTTACAAGAAAATTTGAAATTATTTCAAAAGAGAATGAATGTTTGAAAAATGAGAATGTTTCCTTGATGTCTAAATTAAATGATCTTTGTGAAGGAAACACTAATTTGAAAAATAAAATTATTTTGGTGGAAAAACAAAAGAAGTTGCTTTAAATGAAAACTTCTTTGAAAGAAAAATGGTTGAAAAAGAAAAAGAAAATATTTCTAAAAAGAAAAGAATAATGATTCTCTATCTCACCATGCCTTACATGCCACCATTAATCAAAATGAGATTAATGTTTTGAAAAATAAAAATTGTTTGAGCTCAACTTTGAGCACATGTGCATTTAACCACTCTAAATTGGAGTCTTTGTTTTCAAAGAAACAAACTCTACATGTTCGTGCACATCACCCTAATCATACATATGCACACTTTGCACGTCATGACCACACCCACACTCATATGCATCCTAGAGTGTACACTTGTACACATTGTGGCCGCAAAGGCCATTTAGTAAAATTTTGTTATGATAAGATAAATGCTTTAAATTTTGCTAATAAGAAAAATGTTTATGTTCCTTACAAAGCTAACCTTCAAGGACCCAAAGAAAATGGGTACCAAAATCCTCACCTTTTGTATTTGAGTAGGTGCGGGCTCTCACAAAACGTGAGAGGGATGGTGCCTTGATGGTGGATGCATGGACTTGATGGACACATATTTTATGCACCGCTATCAAGGAGGTTTGGTGGGACAACCACCATGTTTTGGAGATTTGGAGTATAATTCTTTAGTTTGGTAACTATCTCTAAACTCCTAATTTATTTACATGCTTGTTCATATATGATATTTTTAGCATGTTCATTTTCGTGCTTCATGTGGTAAATACTAGTTTAAATGTAGTTTTTATTAAAACTTAGATTTATACATGTACAAATAGTGAGCAACATTTGATTCATATACGTTTGCACTTCATTGTTCATTTGTACTCACTATATGCACATGTATAGCCTAGTTTTGATGATTCTCTCATTTACACTTGTTTTTGCCTATTTTTATGTTTTACTTCATGTATATGTAGTTTGTATTCAAATCTAATAATATACATGTATACCCCATGAGTCATTTGCCTTCATGCAATTTACATTATGGACTCTTTTCATGTTTCGGATATGTATGCATATTGTTAGGATTGGATAAATCATACATATACCTAGAAGTTTGTTTTTAAGATAAAAAAAATGAATTTTTATGATTTTCATCTTTATATGAAAATATACTTTCATGATTTGTTTAATAAAATTCATGTTTGTTTTGAGCATTATTGATTATTTTCATGAAAATGCTATTTACATGATTTTTGAACACTCACACTTTATTTGTTTATTCATGACTTTGTTTCATGATTATTTTTGAGCCTTATAAATTTTGAGTGTCAACTCTTGTGTATTTGGTATGATTCATGAAAAACATATGATTTGATTTCATGTTTTGAAGGATCTTTAACTAGTTTTTTCAAAAATTATTTTAACTAGTTAAGTATTCTTCATTTGGTAGTGTTTTCAATACTAAAATATTTTTCAAACTCTAATTTTGAAAACCCTTACCAACACCTCTGATGGAAGGATGGATGGACGATTATGCCTTGTAAGCTTAATTGAAAAATCTTTTATCTTGAGCATATAATGGGTGAAAGGTTATGAGTTATATACTTGATCTCAATTGGTATTTTCATTTTGTATATACTCATATTGTGTTTCCTATATATGTATGCTTCATTTCAAATAATATCAATTTCTATTGGTATTTTCATTTTCATACATATATATGATTTATTTGTGCTTAATTTAAAATAGTTTTATATGTTTAAAGCACAAAGTTTGTTATGCTAAGCTTGATTCAAATTCTTATTTTCAATTGGTTTCTCAATTGATATTTTAATAAGCTTATGCATTATTTTTTATTGATATCAAATATATGCAATAATTTTCAATTGGTATCAATATGATTCTATTTTTGATTAAAATTTGTAATGCTTATTTACAATTGGTATCTTAAAATTTGACTACAATTGGTATCTTAAAAATTTTTGTTTATGTGATATCTTAAATTTTGATTTTCTAAGAATTCTCAAAATTTGTTTTATTGAGAAAAACTCAAAATTTGTTTTTAATAAGAAATATTAAAAATATTTTGATTTGTATTGCCTATATGCAATGGGAGCTTAACATTTCTTCTACATATAGATTCATGTTGAGTGTATCTTATATTGAGGAGCTTGACAACTTTCTTTATGCGGTACACGTGTGTAGGGGGAGCTTCACATCTCCTCTTATGTATTGCATATTATGCGTTATGTGAATTAGGGCTTGTCATCCCTTCTTCATGTAATGCATATATGTAGGGAAGCTAACTTAGCGTCTTCCTCTTCATGAATGTATATCGCATATATCCTTTTATTGATTTGTTAATGTCACCCCTTTGTTGATTTTTTGCTTTTGACAAAAAGGGGGAGAACATTTTGTTTTACTTTAACCCCTTTGTTGATGATTGACAAAAAAGGAGAGAAGTATTTTAATATATATGCATGTTTTGATTTATGTTTATGCATATATGTTTTTGTTATGCAAATAGGAGAAAAAAAAATTGATGTGTTTAATGCGTGTTTATGCATGTTTTATCTCCGTATTTTTGCATACATGTTTAGGTAGCTTATGTGCTTCATTGCCATATCTTATTGTTTATTGAGATGCATGAGTTAAGGGGGAGCTTCTTTGAAGCTTTACTTTAATCCATGCATATATAACTCCATGAGTTTTGTAATCATCAAAAATGGGGAGATTGTTGGCCCAAAGGCCCATCACTCTAGTTTTGATGATGATCAACTCATGTAGTTATAGTACTAATGATCTTGTTTTTAAATTAGTCTCAGATTCATGATCAAGATCTTGTTGGTGTGTAGCTTCAACAAAGGATTTAAAGTCAAGTTTTGGAGCTAGCACGGTTTGATTCAAGAGCTTGTACATAAAGACCACATCAAGTACTCAAGAGGAGTCTAGCTCTTTGGATCGTGTTTGGACCAAGTCAAGAAGGAGAAGAAGACTTCAAGTGAAGACTTCAAGATCAAGACTTGTGTCTAAGTTTGTTTTTATAAGATTTTGTTTTTAGATAAAATGTAAAGGATAGAATAGCTGGTGGATTGCTCAAGTATATCTTACATACACACTCTTGATTTAGATAAGTTTTTCATAAAAAATTTTTATTTTGAAAAATACAAAAGAGTTTTCTTTTTGAAAAATACCAGTTTGATTTTTGGTAGTCAAAGTTACATGTATTTTACCAAAACCAAATTTAGAGCTTAATATCAAAAACATAGATATTTCACCATGTTTGTGTAGTGGATCATATCCATACACTCTATGCTTTTAAAGTTTTTAAATATCTTATTTTTGTATTAGGATGGTTGACCGACGTGCACAGAACGTGCACGCCAGGACTGCTGGAGGGCCGGTCGACCGACCCGGTCGACCGCAGAGAGCTTCTGCTCTCTGGAAAGCCCCGGTCGACCAGGCCGGTCGACCGGCAGAGAGCTCTGCTCTCTGTTCCAGTGCCACGGTCGACCGGCCGGTCGACCGCTGGCTCAACGGTCAGAATTCTAACCGTTGGCCGGTCGACCGGGCGGTCGACCGACAGGCCAATCTGGCTCCCAACGGCTAGTTTTTCTAGCCCTATAAATTGGGGCTTTTGGGGGCTGTTTTCTATAAGATTTTAAGAAGAGTTTTGGGCTAGTTTTTCCTACTCATTTCAGTGGTTATATCCACAAGTTTTAGAGCCAATATTTCCAAATTAAAAAGAGAGTTTATCAAGAGTGTTTCAAAAGAGATTTTCTTGTGTTTTTCACCATAGATTCAATCCTTGTTTTCTTACACAACACTTGAGCTATCCATTGCTATATCTACCTATAGGATCTTTGTTGTGAGAGGATTTTAGGTGATCAAAGTATTGTCATCACCAAAGTTCTTTTCTTGTATTTTGAGGAGGCGGACTTACGGGTTCGCGGTGTTTCGAGTTCGTGTGTGAACTCTTTGTTTGAGGTGCGGCCTCGGCGAGCTAGTGAGCTTGCGGTGTGTACGAGACTAGAGAGTCCAAAGAGTTCAAGTGTGAACTCGCCTTGTAGGTGTTGCGGCACCGAGTGATCCGGTGGGATTGATTATAGTGGAAATCCTTCATAGTGTTGAAGGCAGGGACGTAGAGCAAGTGTGCTCGAACCTCGAAACAAATCTCCCATGTTTGCGATTGCTCACTCTCTATCTCTTACTCTTGTTTATATCTTGCATGCTTTTATTGCTTTCATCTTATATGCTTGATATACATTGTGAGCTCATATTGTTATATGCTTGGGGATTGTTTGCTAACACTTGTATTTAACCAAGAGAGCCAACGCGGCACCTCAACTCTTATTTAGAGGAATCTTGAGGAGTTAGTCCAGAGCCCTTCACGGGGAATCCGGCTACACTCTTGTGTTATACGTGGTGTTTAGTTTAATAAGTTTTTAATTCCGCATTATTGACCATTAGATTAGCTCATCACCTATTCACCCCCTCTAGGTGATTTACATATTTCATTTCCTCGTTTATGCAAAAAGGGGAATTTTTTTTTTTAGAATTTTGTGAGTTTATTCATATATGTTTGTATTTAGTTTATGCACTTCATTGAATATCTAATTGTTTATTGCTATGCATGAGTTAAGGAGTAGCTGAAATATACCTAGAAGGGGGGTGAATAGGTGACTAGCTAATCTAATGATGAATTAATGCAGAATTAAAATTATTTAAGCAAACTAAAAACTATTAAGCTAAACACACAAGGTATAACTTAAGAGTGTAACCGAATTCCCGGTGACGGGCTCTGGACTATCCCCTCAAGATTCCTCTAGATTAGAATTGAGGTACCGCTATGGCTCTCTTTGTTGAATACAAGTGTGAGCAAACAATCTCAAGCAAATATCAATTTAAGCATAATATATATCAAGCATATAAATAGATGAGTAGTGTAAGCATGCAAGATATAAATACAAGTGTGAGATAGAGAGAGCAATCGCAAACACGGGAGATTTGTTTCGAGATTCGAGCACCCTTACTCTACGTCCCCGCCTTCAACACTATGAAGGATTTTCACTAGAATCGATCCCACTGGATCACTCGGTATCGCAACACCTATAAGGAGTTCACATTAGAACTCTTGGACTCACTAGTCCCTCACTTGTTCCCGCAAGAACTACACACGCAAGCACACTAGCTTGCCGAGGCCGCACCGCTACACCGAGCTCCCACAAGAACTCGAAATAACACGAACCCACAAGTTCACCTTCTCAAATACAAAGATGAACATTTTGGTGATCTTAACACTTTGATCACCTAAAACACTCTGACAACAACTCTCCTATAGGATTGATATAGTAATGGAAAGCTCAAGTATGTGTGAGAAAAACTAGAATAGATTTGTGGTGAAAAACTCAAGAAATATCTTTTTCAAAACACTCTTGAAAATTCTCATTTTGATATGAAAGTATTTGGCTCTTAAACAAGTGGAGATAAACACTTAGAAAGGTAGAAAAAACTAGCTTGAAAACCTACTTCAAATCTTATTAAAAACAACCCAAAACAGCCCCAATTTATAGGCCTCAAAAATATAGCCATTGGGCTCCAACTCAGCAGGATTCCCTGCTGTTGGTCGACCGCCAATGATCGGATTTTCGACCGTTGTGCCACCGGTCGACCGGGGCCTGGATACAGAGAGCAGAAGCTCTCTGCCGATCGACCGCCCGGTCGATCGGGGCCAGATCCAGAGAGCAGAGCTCTCTGGTAGTCGACCGGGTCGGTCGACAGGCCCACCAGCCAAATTAGCTGTGCACATTTGTGCACATCAGTCGACCGACTTCTGTCTCGGTCGACCGGCCCGGATCTTGGATAATTTAGTTTAAGGAAGAATAATTTCTGGTTAACCTCTGATCTTGGATCATTTATATTTTTCGCAAAAGTACTTCAACACTTTTCTCCATTTCAAAATGTGTTTTCAAAAATACTGACATTTAATTTCTTTTGTTATGGATTTTGTGGGTGTAATCTGCTGAAAACCCTCAGGAGACAAAACTCCTCCAGGGGAAACCTAGAGATTTAACAGCTTATTGCACATGCTCAGTGCAATCGCGTCACCTGCGAAAGTGATGTAATAATTTCTTTAGTTTTTTATTTGACTCGGGACGAGTAAAAGATAAGTGTGAGGGGTGTGATTAGTCTCTGAAATTGCATATTTCATACCACATCTTCACATTTATTTAATATTAAATTCTGCTAATAATATCTCTCTTGTATGTTTCTAGGTCCATGGTATGAAATGAAGAAGAATCACCATTTAATTGGTGATTAAAAGCCTACAAATATAGCCATTGACTTTGGAGGGCTGTTTCGTCAAAACCAGGGACCCAAAACCAAAAACTGGGACATGCAGCCGACCGGGGACAAGCGGGCAGTGCGTAGTAGGCGACGCTGCGCGCGCCGCCCTGGTACAGCTGCGGAAACGCGACCTGGGCCGCATTTTCGCTGTTCTGGTGTGGAGCTGCGTGCCAAGTTTTGATGCGCGTCTTCGTACATATACCCTAGTGCCCCAGTTTGCCTATAAATACCTTGGGATTTCCAGAGCAACCGGAGGAGAAGTTTTGAGGAGTTTTAGTGTAGTTTTAGGGTAGTTTTCTTCTCCATGTTGTAGTATAGGGTAGTTTAGATTAGTTCTTCTTCTTCTTCCTCTTTGTATTTTTATTTCTTGTAGATCATGTAATAGGAAAGAGAGTAGTAAATAAGAGGAAAGCAAGAGTGCTTGTAATGAAAGGTGACAATTTATGAAAGGTTATCTCTTTATCTCTCCTTGTTTTCTTCTTTCTAACTTATTTTACATGTTTAGCTAATTTTCTCTCATGGCAACTAACTACTAACCACTAACTTACTAACTTCTTACTTGATAATCCACATGAATCTAATAGCCTCTACTTGGCCTTACTCTTGCAAGAGTCATTGATGGCTCATGATGATGGATTCTAACACTCTAACATCCTAACTCTCTAACAAGCTAACATTACTTTATTCCATGCTTACTCTTATTTAGTTTTGATGGTTTAAGTGTAGATTGCACTTGTTTGTTGAGTTTGAATGTGATAATTTATCTTATGGGTCATACTTTGAAACGCTCTTGAACCAAGGACTAGTGATGGTCAAGGATATATGTGAGGTAACTATCACTAAGAGGTTGGCATAGTTAGTGGAGTTATTAGTAGTTAGTAGCCATGACTTTTCTTTCCTTTTTACTTTATTTTAGAAATACTTTCAAAAACCACAAATATCGTATCTTCTATGTTTTTCACTTCTTCGTGTTTCACCATACTCTTCTCTTTTCATTCATTCTTTTCTTCTCTTTTCATTCTTTAAAACATAGAAGAACCGTTAACACACACGTGAATGACCGGTAAAGCTTCTATCGCTTTTCGTCCCTATAGATTCGACCCGTTTAGCCTCTATTCTATAACGGAAATATTGAGGAAGCCAAAGCACGCACTTTTAACTCTTGATTTCAAAACAAACACTTTTCGTGAACGGTTTTCCCCAATCAACCAGCCGGTCGACCGACAGCCCCAACGGTCAGAAATCTTACCGTTGGCTGGTCGACTGGGCGGTCGATCAACAGGTCAGCTTTGACCTGATCTGGACCCCAACGACTATATTTTCAGACCCTATATATATGGGCCCTTGGAGGCCAGTTTCAACTAAGATTTTTTAGAGCAATTTTTCTCATCTTCTTAAGGGTTTTCAGCAAGTTTTCAAAATAAGTTTTTGTGCCAAAAATTCTCTTATCTTTATTTGTTTCAAAATTTTTTGAAAAATCAAGGAAAATCAATATTTGGGAAATCTAGTTTTGTTCTTCATTTCTTTATCTATGAAAAAAATTCAAGAGTTTTTCTTTGTGTTTTCTTTTCCAAAACACTTTGTTTTTCTCACACTTGAGCTATCAATTCAATACCTATCTATATGATCTTGTTTTTGTGAGAAAAATTATTTGTAATTTTTTAAGATCATCAAGAAAGAGTTTGTGATCATTGGATCCCCAAGTTGTAAACTTTTTCTTTACTTTGGCTTTGTGCCTTGTCTCTTGTGTAGAGGTGTTTGTGTTACAGAGAGGAGTTGTGTACTCTCGGTGTAGAGTTGTAATTTCTTAGTGGAGGTCCCTTTGTGGAAGGTCCTGTATGGACATAGTGGAAATCCTTCTTGTGAAGGCGGGGACGTAGAGCAGTGGCTCGAATCTCGAAACATATCTCGGTATTTGCGTTTGATCCTCTATCTCTCAACTGTATCTCTATTTATATCTTGCATTACTTTACATTGTTCATATTCATATACTAGAAATAGTTTGTGTGTGCCCACACTTGTGTTCAACCAAGAGAGCTTATTAAAAGCACCTCAACTCTTAGTCTAGAGGAATCTAGAGGAGTAGTTTCATAGCCCTTCACGAGGAATTCGGACTCACTCTTAGTTACATATAGTGTGTTTGCAATTAACTTTTTAATTCCATATCATTTGCCCTAGATTAGCTAGTACACCTATCCACCCCCTATGTGTATTTCAGTTTTTCCCTTGAAATGAGATGATATTCTCTTATCTGATATATCCAGTTTTCAGATAAGATAGCTTTTAGAACCTTCTAATTTGAATCGATCTCTTTTCTTTTGAATTTTTAGATTTAACTGGATAAATCTGTCAATCTCTAACTTTTCTTTCTTAATGATACTGCACACCATTAAATATGAAAATATATTAAATAAAAGAGTTTTATTAAAGAATAAATGCAGAAATGTGACACATATGATATGAAAACATGTAATGCACGTGTACGATCAATCCGCCACCATCTGTAACCGATCTCGCTGAAATAGGAAAGGTATTTAGAACGTTAGGAATACCATAGCACTACAACTGTGCTGGGGATCTAGACCTCTTGTTGCTGAGCTGTATCCAATAGGAGTCGGGATTAAAAGAACTCAAGGTCCTCTCCTCGGAGTTGCGAGGTGTCTCAAGGTTGAGCCCGAGACTATCTCTCTCTTCTCGGGTTGTGCATGAGCCGATTGACGTGTTGGATGCGTTGATTGCTTGTGGCACTTATGAGGCGGTGGGACACGTGTCTCGATCTCTGAGGTTGGCTAGATCTTGACCACTACATATATGAATATGAATAGTGCTAAACTATGCGGATATTTCGAATAGCCGTTTGAATATCATTGAGTTATCCTAACACATAAAGTAGAACAATAGTGAGAAATTAATAAGCATTGGAGAATAAGAGAAAAATAAAGAGAAAAATAACAAGGAACTAGTAGAGAAGAAGGGAAAAAAAACATAAAAGGAAGAGAATATATTGTTTTACTTGTGCTTTCCGATTATTTCTCCTTTTTCTCTCATAAGTAGATTTAATTTGAATTATTATTATTATTATTGACATTGAGATAATATGGACTTATTTTTCTTAGCTTAAATTCCCGTACAGAGAGAAGACGGAAATGATATGCACGAATCAAGTCATCAAGCATGCCTATCATCTTGATTTTTATTTCTCTCTCTTCCCTTTATAAACATAGTTAAACACCCCCCACACCCCCCAAACCAATTTTGAGGGACCATCCCTCCCACGTGACAAACACCGTCTCCCCGCGCGCGCCATTGCTGCTCCGTCGAACTCTATAGATACACTCTCTCTAAGCAGCAAAAATGACCGAACCCAAATCCCAGCAGCCGCCGCCGCAGCACCGCCCCGACCTCCTGATGGGCCGGTTCGAGGTGGGCCGTCTCCTGGGCCACGGCACCTTCGCCAAGGTCTACCACGCGCGCAACGCCACCACGAACGCCTCCGTCGCCATCAAAGTCCTCGACAAGGAAAAGATCCTAAAATCCGGCCTGATGGCCCACACGAAGCGGGAGATCTCCGTCCTCCGCCGCCTCCGCCACCCGAACATCGTCCGGCTGCACGAGGTGATGGCCACCCGCTCCAAGATCTACCTCGTCATGGACCTCATCCGCGGCGGCGAGCTCTTCAACAGGATCTCCAAAGGCCGCCTCCCAGAGGCCCAGGCCCGCTCCTACTTCCAGCAGCTCCTCTCCGCCCTCTCCTTCTGTCACGCCCGCGGCGTCTTCCACCGCGACCTCAAGCCCGAGAACCTCCTTGTAGACGACAGCGGGGACAGATCACTCAAGATCTCAGATTTCGGCCTCAGCACGATGCTCGAGCAGTCGAACCCTGACACAGGCCTCTTCCACACCCTGTGTGGGACCCCCGCTTACGTCGCCCCGGAGGTGCTGTCGAGAAAAGGGTACGACGCCGGCAAGGCTGATATCTGGTCTTGCGGTGTCATCCTCTTCGTCCTCATGGCGGGCTACCTGCCTTTCCATGACAATAATCTCATGGCCATGTACCGGAAAATCTACAAGGGGGAGTTCCGCTGCCCGCGGTGGTTCTCCCCTGAACTCGCGCGGCTTCTGTCGAGGATGCTGGACACGAACCCCCGGACGAGGATCACGATTGCGGAGATCATGGAGAATCGGTGGTTCAAGAAAGGGTTCAAATCTTGTGTGGAAAATGGAAGATTTTATAGCTTGGATGATATCGACACGCCGGTGGTAGCCGAAGAAGAAGAAGAGAAGAGGTTGGTGGGCTTGGCGAGGCCGGCGAGCTTGAATGCGTTTGATATTATCTCGTTCTCGTCGGGGTTTGATTTGTCGGGGTTGTTTGAGGATACGGGGATAGGAAGAGGTTTGTTTCCGGGAGCCGGTGGCAAAGATAATTGAGAAGTTGGAGGAGATTGCGAAAGTGGTGAGGTTTTCGGTGAGGAAGAAGGATTGCAGGGTGAGCTTGGAAGGGACGAGGGAGGGGGAGAAGGGCCCGCTGACGATTGCGGCGGAGATATTCGAGCTGACGCCATCGTTGGTGGTGGTGGAGGTGAAGAAGAAGGCGGGGGACCGAGGGGAGTATGAGGAGTTTTGCAACGCCGAGCTCAAGCCTGGCCTGCAGACTCTCATGTGTGGTTATGGTGCTGTGAATGTGGCTTCGGATGATGCAGAGGAGGGGGGAGAGAGAAGAGATCACTAATGTTTTCTATCTTCTGTAAATTTTTTTAAAAATATTTTCTTTTTCGTAATTTGTGTCATTATACTGTTTGAGCTTTGTAAGTACACCAATCAAAGCAAAATCGAATAAATTTTACCATAGATCATATAAGAAATTGAATTGAACTGAATTCTCAAGTAGGAGTTAATTCCTACTGATTTGATAACAGAGTGATCTCAAAGTTCAGTAAAAAATAGTGTTATTCTTTATACACTATTATCTGGAAATTCATTGAAAATCAAAATATGAAACGATATATTACTGTCAATGTTGTTTGTTGTATAAAACAATCATACATGTTATAATTAATTTTCATTGGGTAGTTGTCTTGCAACTCTATTACGTATGGAGAACATTGAGAATTGAAAATTTGACAAAAATTTCTCTGTTAACTTCTCAAGGTGGGGATCTTAGACACTGGAAATCTCTACTTGAACTTGATGCATCCAGACATGGTTTTTTTTACATGTTCAGGTCTAAGTTCAGTGAGAATATGCATCCAGAGATGGTTTTTTTTACATGTTCAAGGTCTAAGTTCAGTGAGAATATGCATCCAGACATGGTTTTTTTTACATGTTCAGGTCTAAGTTCAGTGAGAATGCTTGGCTCACAGGAAATTCCCCTTCCCCCAACTCGCCACCAACACGGGGCGCGCATACAAACACGCTACTGGTAGCTTCTTATGTGACGACCCCTTAACTTTAACTTTGCAAATGGCCTGCACACACCATTTTTACTCTTCAAAGAGCTAACTTCTGCCGAAAATTTTTCTACATACATCCACATTGTCATGTGAAATATTGGTGGTTACACTTTTAATTTTCTTCCACATAATTGCACATAATGTAGTTTATTTATTGCAATAAATCTTTTGTGCAAGTGTCCATCCATATCAAAGAAGAACAAATTTTCTTTTCTGTAAAGTTCAGACCTATTTGTTAGCAATCAGTACTTTTTAACATAATAATGCATATTTGTCCTATATTACACAGTACTTTATGGTGGGAAGGATTGCATGTAAAGAAAAAGAATGATTGTACTTGAGAGCTTCTTGATTTCCAATTTCCCATATTAACTTGTCACAATGGGCTGCATTGGAATCTGTAAGTTGAAGACGGCATTTAGCACGGTTGTTAACACAATAAAACTATTATCAACCTACATTATACCGTTGTAATTAGAAAACATCTCATTCGTTACATGTCGTGTGCACATATAATATATTGTTAATCAATGAGGTCTAAGAAAGCGGAGGGCTCGTTAAAGTCTTTCTGTTAACTGTGATGGAAAGAGACTTCAAGATGCTACAAAAAAAGATAACTATCAAATGTTATTTTCATCATCATCGGTTGTTGTCATCTAACTTATTCTAATAAAATGTGGTCCGTTATGGAGCGCATGCTCCATGAAAAGTTCGACAAAATTTTGTGATCTGCTGTCAATTTGACATCAACCCTCCAACTTGGTGTGAGAGTCCTGGCAAAGGAAACAACAAAAGGTTTGAAATAAATCATAGGACACTTCACAGGTAGCTAAACCTTACCGGTCTTGCAATTTATGTCAAGGAAGCTACTCTCCAAATAGTAAAGAAAAATGTCTGGAAAAAGAGGAAAGACGATAATTTGGTATATCAAATTAACTTCAACATTTTAAGGAACGCATAGAAGGCCCAGAGCCAAACATAAACATTTTTCCGAAGTTAGTTTTCAAAGGTGTTTTTGGAAAACAATTTTAAGTTCCCGGGTGCCACTCTATTTTGAGGAAGTTTTTGGTCCTGTGTGAAGGATAGTCCACATGAAGAAGGAATTGATTGCTGATAATATGTATGAATTTGGCCCTTTGATTTGTTCTTTATCTCTTTGCATGTCTCGCGATATCTTTCTTTATGTGTAATTCTTGTTTATTTACTTTATCAGTATAAATTGAAAGTTTTGGTACTAAAACTCTGAATTTTTGTTTGTAGAGTGAAGATGTGTTTGAACTGTAATATAATTAACTGTGGACATTCTTAAATAACAAGGCCTTTAAAGATTTGACTCTCATGCTAGAGGCATCTCTCTCACAATTGACAACAGTGCAGGATTGTACATGGAGATATCTGGCCTAAGATTCATCTCTTAATTTTTATTTTTTGAAGGAGTTTTGTTAATTAAGGCAAAACCCTCATCTCTTAATTTTGATGATATAACTTAATTAGAATGAGCCTTTATGATGAACTTTAGAGACACGGATGAGCTCTTCTGCTCACAGCTCACTGATTGATTATAAGTAGGAACCCAACAGGAAAGAACTTTAAAAGATCATATAAGTGATTTTGGACGGATGTATGAAATCGGTTGATCATAAGCAAGGCCTTCAAAGATATGACATTTCAGGCAAAAGGTCACTCTCATAATTGACAATAATGTGAGTATATGCATGGAGATATTTGGCCTATTAAATGATGACTCGATTGGTTGATGAATCAGAAACAAACTGAGATGGTTTTTTTTTCATAGATTGACATTTTCGAGTTTGATTGCTTGTTTTATTTCATTTCTTTTCTCTCTTTCTTATTTATCAGATTAACACTTTGAATCACGCGACTCCTTTTTCGGTGGAAACTGTTGCTTGTGATAATGCTTTGGATGCTCTCACCAATTATAGGCTAGTACCTTGTTTGTGAATGGATTTTGTTGATTGTCAAATTTATCAACTTTATCATACTTTCTTTTTCTCGCCATCTTCATCAAAGGGAACTGTTGTTGAATGCATATTAGCAATTGACAGATCTGGCAACAAAGGAAAATAACACTGATAACAACCAGAGTAATAAAGAATAATATTGAGAGGATTATGCAAGCAAAAGCATGCTAGGCGTCAAAGTGATGAATTTGAAGTTATCTACATTCAACACATCATATTCACAAGAAAAGGATTTTCAAAGGTATTCTTGGTTTACTGGTAAAGAATCCAGAGTCATTTGAAGTGATTTTTGCTTGGTTTGGTTTGGGATTAGGTTGAAAGTAGACTGTATTTGTGAGGTTGCGTGAGAGGGACTCTATCTCTGTAAATGTGGAAATATGATGCCAAATCAGCACCTTATAAAATAAGGTTGTTGCCGGTGAGAGCGGACTGTGAGAGTCTCTAGGTTGAAATCTGGCTATGATCTATGTATTAGAGGGGTAAAAAAGTAAATTTGTTAGATAAGCTTGGATTGTAAACTCTAATTAGGGACTCTTTCCTCCCCGTTTAGAGTTGATTCTAAGTCTTATTAGCCAGGAAAATTTAGTATTACTAATTTTGTATTACATTAAACTATTATTTAGACTAACATGTGAATCACACCAGTTGGAAATCCAAGGCAACATTAGGGGTGGCAGACGGGTCGCGACCCGTCAGACCCGACCCGACCCGACCCGAAGTTAGCGGGTCTGGGTTTAGGCTAATCGGGTTTGGGTCGTAATCGGGTCGACCCGTCTGACCCGATTATTAAATGGGTCGGGTCGACCCGAACCCGCCAGACCAGCTTGACCCACCAGACCCGATTCTCTCTCCTCCTTAGCCTCCTCCCCTTGATCTCCTCCTCTGCCGCTCCCGCCTCCTCCCATTTACCTAAATCAAATTGTCAAAAAATATGCGTAAGACTAGTTTTGAACCCGTGGCTTCTAGTGTGTGGAGTTTAGTGTGATGACTAACTATACCACCCAACAATTTGGTAATAAAGTGTAAAGAAATTGTATTTATAATTTAATAATCGGGTCAAATGGGTCGGGTCGGGTCGACCCGACTAAGAATGGGTCGGGTCTGGGTCTGAATTTTTGACCCGTATAATAATCGGGTCGGGTCGACCTAACCCGATTATTATATGGGTCGAGCAGTAATCGGGTCGGGTCGACCCGACCCGACCCAATTGCCACCCCTAGGCAACATAGGACAGCACTGACACCAGAGAATAGTCGCCAATTTTCAGGAGCAAAGAAATCAAACGTAAGAAAGTGAAAACACATGATTTAACGATGTTCGACGATTTGCCTACGTTCTTGGGATAGAAGGGGAGAGAGATCATATTACAATCAATCAAGTAAAGGATACAGGCAATAGAGACAATACCCTTCTTTTATAACCACAGAGTTATGAAAATAAGGAAGCCAAACACTCCAAATTCGGATCAAAAATGAACTCTGAATTCGATTTGTAAACCGCCCAGAGGCCTAGCGCTGTCGACAGCCCAAGAAGCCCCTTGACAGCCCAAGATGCATGTCGCTGCTCTCTGGAAACCATTATCGACAGCCCAAGAAGCATGTCGATAGCCTTAGACCACCGCTTTTTGGAAAATGTTGTCGACAAGCCAAAGACAAAGTTGTCGACAGCTATGTTCACTTGTTGACACGTATCGAAGTGTCTGCACTATTTGCTTCTTCCGCACTTCATGCAAAACTCTGTACTAACACTAAGAAATTAAAAAACTCCACCATTAAGATTTTACACTCTCTCTCCACTATTCTCCATCTTGGTGAAGATTTCTCAAATCTGAGCTGAACACAACATAGTACCATGTCGACTCCATTGAGATGTACCAGTGGTTGCCTACGTACCCCTAGAGGATAAAGCCATCTGTAATTCATCCAAACGAGCTCCACCGAGCTCAAGCAACTGAAAGGATATGGGGCAACTCTTTGCAATGTGAAAACCTTACTTCCGGAACTAAGCATATCGATAAGATTCTCTTTCGTGTGAATCTTTTGTAATCCGATGTCACCCTTTTCAAGAATCTTTTGAACAAACTAGAACCTGAAGTCGATGTGCTTTATCCTTACATGATATACTTAGTTCTTTGCCAAATAGATAGCACTTATGCTATCACAATTGATCTTCAACATATCTTAATCAATCCTTATGTCGTCAAGCAAACCTTGAAACCAAATTGCCTCCTTTATAGTCTCGTCAACGCCATATACTCGGCCTCTATAGAAGACAATGTGACAGTAGATTGTAGATTAGAGCGCCAGCTGATTGATGCTTGGGACAATGTAAACATATCCTGTTATAGACTGGCATTTGTTGAGGTCTCTAGCGTAGTCGAAATCCACGTATCGATACACTCCTAGTTACCTGTAAAATCTCTTTTGAATACCAAACCAACATCTATGGTACCTTTGATATATTGTAAAATTCACTTCACTGCCTCTCAATGATCCCTGCCGGTATCGTGGATGTATCTGCTAACCATTAAGACAGTTTGTGATAAATTGGGCTTTGAACACACCATTGCATATATTAAACTACCAATCGTGCTAGAATAACGTATGTGAGTCATATACTCATGCTCTTCAACAATAGTCAGAGACATAATTGCTTTTAACTTGAAGTTAGGGTCCAATGATGTACTTACAGACTTCGTACGCCGTTAATGTTGAACTTCTTAAGTACCTTCTTCATGTACCCATTTTGTGTCAAGCTAATATTTCCATCCTTTCGGTCTCACTCAATCTCCATACCTAGAATTCTTTTTACTTCAGCCAGATCTTTCATCTCAAATTCGAAAACAAGTATTTTTTTCAGTTTATCAATTGCAGATCTGCTCTTGAAATTGATGAGCATATCGTCCACATACAACAGTAGATAAATGTACTCTCCACTCGGTAACTTATTGTAATACGTACATAGATCGTAATGGCTTCCTGCGTACTTCTTGCCTCATATAAAACTGTCAAAACGCTTGTACCACTGCCTTGATGATTGCTGTAATTCATAAGCGATTTCTTCAGCTTGCATACCATATTCTACTTTCTTACAGTTTTGAACCCGTTGGCTGAGACATGTAGTTCTCTTTAAGATCACCATGGAAAAATGCGGTCTTCACGTCAAGCTAAGCAAGCTTCAACTCGTACTGTGCCATCAGTTCCAGCAAAATCTGAGTAGATGAGTGCTTCACAATAGGTGAGAATACCTCATTGTAGTCAATGTCTTTTCGTTTCGCATAGCCTTTAGCTACCAATCTGAATTTGTAGTGTACAGTATCACCATTGAGAGATCCATGTTTCTTTGCAAATATCAACTTATAATCGATTACCTTCATTCTCTTAGGAACTCTGATAGTTCTCAAGTGTCGTTCTTGTATAGAGAACTCATCTTTTTCATCATGGCATCCTTTCACATTTTAGACTTTGAACTGATTTCAGCTTTCCTATATGTAGACGAGATCGCCTTCTCAATTCCTTGGAAAGTATAGGCCACTACCATATTAGTAGTGAGCCAACTGAGTTTACGTGAATTTCTCCGATCCTTTCAACTGCAATGGATTCTTGGACAACACCCATAACCTGTCCTTGATTCTCATCATCGTCAGCATCCTGATCGGCTACATGACCACCACCATGTGTCACCATTGGTATAGTCTCAAATAATACTGATCTTTCTAGAGATGGTGAAGTCGCATCACTCTCCACCTGCTGGATATCCCTTCAGTCTTCTTACTCTTCATCTGCTGAGAGTCTCCAGATTTCACCATTGAAGCCTTGTCAAACGTGGCATCTCTGCTCAAGATAAACTTCTTGTCCTTTGAATTCTAAATTTTGTAGCCTTTAACACTTTTCTTGAGTCTTACGAATATATTTTTTCTCGCTCTTAGGTCCAATCTGTCTTTCTTGACATGATAGTAGGTCGGACACCCAAATATCCATAGCAGATCATAATCCTGAATAACTTTTCCTGACCAACTTTCAAAGGAGTTTTACTTCCTATTGCAGATGAAAGCACTCTGTTAACAAGATAGCAAGCATACGTCAATGCCTCAGCTTAAAAATATTTTGAATACTGGTGTTGGATAGCATGCACTGGACCTTCTCTAGTAAGGTCATATTCATCCTTTCAACTATCCCATTTTATTTCTGTGTTTCTCTTACTGTGAGGTACCTTTCTATGCCCTCATCACGGCATAGTTATAGAAAAGGATCACTTGTATACTCTTCTCTATTGTCTGAACGGAGTACCTTAATCTTTCTTCTCGTGCTCTTCTTCATGTGCCTCTTTCACTCCACAAACAACTCTAGGACTTCCCTTTTATGTTTCATGGTATATACCAAACATTGAGTAATCATTTATAAAAAAACAAAAGTAGTTGTAACGCCCCGATCCCACGGATACGGGAATACTACGGCGACGTATATACACATGGCATAAATACTCTCACATACGTATGTAAGCCTCAATATAAGGAATATACACAATATAGACAATAATTTCAGTATTAATAAGTACAAGAATACCTATAAAAAAGGAATCAGTGTTCACGATAAATAATGAAAACAGGAATAAGTAAGCAAATAAAGTCGGGATAATAAAGATACTTATGAATAATAAAAGCGTTGGACCTTCTACTAATATCCCATGGAGTATTAAATGCTATGATATCTTGAATCTCCAATCTGGGCATGCAAACTCAGGGTCATTAGAAAGTGACCTAGTGAGTGGTAAAATAAAAAAGCAGTAATATATACTATAATAATGTAATCACGATAATATATAATACATGTCGAGGTAATAATGATACAATATAAATATTCTAACAATCGGTATATCAATATTACAAGTATGTCATCAGTACTTTAACATTATCAATACCTAGCATGTTATATCTGTGTTACCTATCAATACTAAAACGATAGTGATTATCTCCAATAATGCTGTTTTGATAGATCCACAAACATCTGTGTGAATATAATTTAGAATCCCCTCAGTGCAATGAGTCATGGCGCCAAATCACCTTGACCTTCTTTCTGATGATGCAATGTTCACAAAAATTCAATTTGCAAGTATTGGCACCTTTCAATAGACCTTACTTTGCAAGAGCTTGCAAAAACTTTTCTATTATGTCTGAACCTCATATGTCAAAGTTGGATGCAATCATTATCTGAATTTGTAGAAGTCATCACTTACTCTATAATCGTACTACTCTTCAAGTAGTAAAGGTTATTGCATCGGATGCCCTTAAAAACAACCATCGAGCCTCTAGTCATCTTGAGAAAATCATCTCTAATAAATACTTCAAGACTCAATGATGAGCATAATTTTTGTCATATTTTTATACTCTTATTTATCTATTAGTTTTATATAAATAATGCTACTTGGGTATTTTTAGCGTCTTTTGCAGATAAATTTTTAAGGAGAAGACCGGACCACAAAAGCATACTTCAGATAATGTAAAACGTGCAACAGGAGATTGAAGATGAGAAGGATGCTTGGCATTGCCGGTTTTGCTCTACCACGCTTAAAACGGATATCAAATAAATCTACAGTCAACTTGGAAATGTTTAAAGCCAGTTGGGATGAAAACGCAATTTTGTAAAGTCCAGGGGCTTAAATGTAAGTTGTCATGAGATAGATTTTATGTGTAATTAAACAATTGATGTAAATTTTGTATAAAAAAGTCAAACCCTAAGCCTATAAGTAGTCATGTAGGGTTAGGATTTTTGGGGCTGATTTTTTTTGACCGAATTTCCTTTAATATTTCATTCTTTTTTTCCATTTTTGGAAAAAAAATTTAAAAAAAAAAGATGCATGCAGAGGTGCCAAAGGTGCCCCCCATTTGAAAGAAAAGCACGCCTTTGGCGCCCAGTTTGAAGGAAAAGGGGTAGGCGCTCTTTGTCAGTTGCAAAGGAGGGCGGCGCTGCAAGGTAAGTTTGTTGTTTTTTTATTAATTAGTAGTTTCATTAGTTCAATTAATTAGAGTTTGCAATTAATTATTTAATTAAATTTAGATAGCTTTAAACTGGTTTAGTTATATTAATTAGTTTAGTTATTCGAGTATGATTAATTTATGAGATTGTATCGTTGTTAGTTGTATCATGCATAGGCAGATCCCCTCTTTTGATTAATTAAATTTGTTAATTTGTTTAGTTAGTAATTAGCTAGTAGTTTATTAATTTGTATTAATTTAGTCTCATGCATCACATTCATGCATAGCTAGATTTCATACAAGTACTTAGGATAAATGAAACTAGGCTAGTTGTTCTTGTGGTTATTTTAGATCTCGTACTTAGGACTATATGTACACCAATTGACCTACGACTTTTAGGAAATTGATTTCTAGAACTGCTAGTTATTTGACAAGCTATGCGTCTCTAGTTAATGATCTATACTTATGTTTTACTGCTTTTTCGTCTTTAAGTTAATCTGTCATTTTTATTTACCTTTGATGAATCATGTAACGTGAATGATACCCTGTGCTTAGATCTAGTCTTCAGACTTAATTTGCCTATTAGAAATAGGGATTTGGTGAATGACAACAAACTAATACGAAAGCCAAGATTGACCTCTTGATTCTAATTTAGTGGATTCAACTCTAGGTGTTTGATTTCTTAAATTGACATTTAGTTCAAACAACTCTCACAACCTACAAACGCTTTGACCAATTCGCCTAAAAGTGTTGAAACCATAAGAACAACCTATTCTTGTGGATCGATCCTCAAGTGCTGCAAATAATTATCTGTGCACTTGTGGTAAATTAAAATAGGAGAGCGAAATCTCCCCATCAAGTTTTGGCGCCGTTGCCGGGGACTCGGTGTTCTATCTTTAGTTTTGACACTTTTATCGGATTGTAAAAAAAGATATTAAAAAATAAAAATTTTATATAAAAAACTCTTTCCCCATGGCCTATCCTAACTTAATTAGTTACGATCCATGCTATAGGCAATACCCTCTTTTTCATCCACCAGCCCATCTTCTCAGTTTTCATGATGATATCGAACACACTATCCCATCTTTTACATCTTATCTTTTCATTTGGTGCTATCACTATCAAAATTCATCTCATCCTTCTGAACATTATCCTTCAATAGGATTAGGTCAAAATTAATTTCACATATTTTAAGGACCTATGAGCGAATCTTATCCATCAAACTTCACTTCGGAGGGTTGAAATTGTCCTCAATATCAATCATATCAAAATTCTCAATCAATTGGTCCTACATTGAACCACCACCTCCATCTTGGGGAATTGACAATGATCAAGAGCAAGTGATGAGCACATTAGAGGAAAGTTTTAAATCCATGCAGCAGATTATGGTCGAAACCAATTAGAAATTAATCGAGGCACGTGCTCACATGGATAAGATAATGACTCATCTCAGTCAACATATTTCAACTCAAGTTCAAGAATTTCATCAACTTTCACAAGATGATTTCCGCAACAATCATGAGGACAAGCAACCAACATTTGAGGAGCCTTTTGAAAACTTAAGGCAATTTTCACAACAAAAACTCAGTGACAATGTTCAACACTTGGCCCGCCTAAATAGGAAAACAAATCAGGTAGTTAGTGGGCAGTGAAAGAATTCATTATCCATTCAATCTGTTCCTGGGCTAAAACCTTCAATTCTAGAGCATATTCATTTTCATGAAGCGAAAAAGTTTAAAAATTTGAGATCCGACGAGCAAATCGATGATCATATTGATGTCTCTACTCATTCTATTGAGATGCCCTTTGAGTCCACTCTATCATTTCATTTGAATCATATTGAAGAGTTTAAACATAAGAAGTTTGTTGAGAAAGTTGTGAATGTGCATGTAGTGTACAAACCTGATAATGATCCTCAGTGTATAGATAAAGTGATTAGAAATTATTTGGATACACATACACCTCCTGTGGAGCAAGTTGAATTTTCTTGTGTGGGTGCATATTTGGATGATGAGCTCTTATTTATTGATGAATTATTTAAGGATGAGTGCGATTATAGTGGTGAGAAAACATGCGTTAAGAATCTTGAATTTGGAGTTCCCTTTGAGAAAAGAAACTCGATTTGAGTATCTTTATTTTCGATGAGCCAACCAATGATCGCGCTTTTGAAAACATAATTCAAGAATCTCTAATTGATCGAAGCTTTGAAAACCTATTGAAGACGAACTCATATGTTTGGATGAATCGGTTAAGAATGTTTTGGTTAGTAACACACCTCCAACAAAATTATTGATTTAAGTTTTGAGATGATGTATGAGAATGAGCTTAAACTCATAGGCAATCATATTATGGCTACTCTAATTATGTTGTGTGATAATGATGAATTTATGAGAAAAAGATGTGAGAAGAAGAGGAGGAGATGAAGAAAAGAAATGAATAAGTTGGAAAGGATGAAATTAAAGATGACAAAAAGATTAACATCTCCAATTTGTCCCTTGAAGAGAACCCATTGGAATGATGGGAAGCGAGCTTGAGGTAATAAACTTAAAAAAATCTAGGTGTGGGGGACATGTTAAGTTGTACATATGTATATACTTATGTTTTAAATTTTTTTTAGTTTTTGAGTCTTATTATTTCTCTTTTAGTTAGTTGAGTCAGTTTTAGTGACTATTTTATTTATTTCTTTCTCTAACATATGTGCAGAGTTTATTACAAGTGATACAGGATAAGTAAGGAGGCATCCATCACATACAGAGAGCATTTTTGTTTCTTTGACAGCTTGATTTTTAGCGCACTATGAATATTTCTAATTCTAGCATGCTGTTTATATTTCTATATTTGTTGTATGTTTAGATTGTATGATCATCAAGATTGTATGCATGTTTTGGATGTATAAATTACATGCTAGATTCTTTTTATCTATGTATTCATGTGTGTTTATGAGGACATGGCATAGTTTAGATGTGGGGGGGAGATTCACATATTTCTTTTCTTTTAGGAGACTTTTTGGTTTTGTTTTGCTTTTAAGGGTTTTTTTTTTCCTTTCTTTATCTTTATTTTCTTTATGCGTCTTAAAAAAAATTTGAAAAAAAAAGTTGAAATTTTTTTACAAATAGTTAGCTAATATGTGAGTGAGTTAGTATCCATGAGTGGGTTTAAAGGTGAAATCAAGATGAGAGAACCATAAAATCCTAAAATAAAGATTAAAATATAGAACAAACATACCATCTAAATTTAGTCTAAGTAATTATGTACCCAATAGCACTTACACTATTAAGTTTATAGGCTTAGGATATTGATTACAATTAGAAAAAAATTTATTATATAGTAGAATATTATTAATAAGTCTTATTTTGTGGCCTCAGTTACTTAAGTAATTAAGTTCGCATGAGTATTTTTACACTTATTGCCCTAAGACCGTCTGGTTTGGGAGCATTGGCCCAAAGCTCGCTATATGAGTAGCTGAGAAAGCCTAATAGGATAAGACACCATAAAATATAATAATTTTGATTATCAATTAGGTATTGGCCTAGAGGCCCTTCACTCTAGTTTTGATGATGATTAACTCATGTAGTTATAGTTTACTAATAATCTTGTGATATTTAGTTTCAGATATTTAATCAAGAAGTAGTAGGTGATTAGCTTCAACAAAGGTGTTTTTGGAGCTTTCACTTGGTGATTCAAGAGCTCGAGCATCAAGTTAACATCTAGCACTCGGTTGGAGTCAAGCTCAGTGGATCACGTTTGGATCGAGTCGACTTGGAGACAGAGTTCTACAAGAAGACCTCGGTTTGTTTAGTTAAGATTTTGTTTAGATCATTATAAAGATTAGATAGTGTGATATGCTTAAGTTCACAATACACACACAAGTTTCATGTTTTAAGTTTATTGGTTTTTAGTTTTCGATTTAACCGATCTTGGTTTTCATGAATAGATAGAATCAAAACAAGTTTACATGGTTTAATGTATATTAGATTTGATCTATATACATCTATGCTTCATCTATTTAGAAAATCTTATTTTGATAGGCTATTCATGTATTTGGAGTTTTGTATTTAAACAAAACTTATTTTTGGATTTAATGTCAAAAATATAGATATAAATATTTACATGTATATTGGATTCTATCCATATACAATATACTTCAAAGTTGTTTAAATATCATATTTTTGTATTTACATGTGTTTTGAAAAAATCGGATTTCCATTTCAAAATTTCTATTTTTGGAAATTATAATTTTTGGTTTAAAACAAATTTTCTATCTCACAAAAATGGTTCAAATTATTTGTAATATGTGTTGAATCTTTGTTACACATATTTGTATTTCAAAGATAATATAAGAACTGAGTTTTGTGGAATTTATGTGTTTTTATGAGATTTAATTAAAGATAAAAACCTATGTTTTTAAGTCCTATAATGGCTAGACTTGCTATTTGCCGGTCGACCGGACCGGTCGACCGTAGCAGTAGTCAGTCGACCAGTGCGGTCGACCGACGTGCACAGGCGTGCACGTCAGCTTGAGCTGGTGGGCAGATCGACCGTCCAGAGAGCTCTGCTCTCTGGAAATGGCCCCGGTCGACCGGGTCGGTCGACCGGCAGAGAGCTCTGCTCTCTGTATCCAGTATCGATCGATCGAGCCGGTCGACCGGTGGGCTCAACGGTCAAAAATATGACCGTTGGCCGGTCGACCGCCCGGTCGACCGGAAGGGCATTTTAGCCCTTTCCAGCTGCCAACGAACAAAATTTTGTGGGGACTATAAATACCCCCATTTGAGTTTGTTTTGAACAAGTTTTTCAAGAGCGAAAATTCTCATTCTTTCTAGTGTTTAATACAAGTTTTCAAAAAAAATTTTAGAGCCAAAAGATTTTATCTTTATTTGTTTTAAAGGGTTGGAAAAATCAAGAAAAAGAAAAGTCTTTGGGATTGATTTTTTATTTTCATTTCCATTATATTCTAGAAGTTTTCTCAAGAATTTTTCTGTGTTTTTTATTTTCGAACTCTTTATTTCTCACACTTGAGCTTATCTATCTATCCTATGTATTAGGATCATTGTTTTGTGAGAAAATTGGTTTGTGGTTATGGAAACTACCAAGTTGTAAACCCTCCTTGATTTGTGATATCTCTCTAGTGAGAGGTGATTGAGATCCCTCTAGTGAGAGGTGATTGTGGAGGTTATATTGGAGTCCCTCTAAGTGTAGAGGTTATTGTTAGTATGTTGACTAAGTGTCTTATCCATCAAGTGTGAGGTTGATATTTGTTTGGCTTTGTGCCTTACCTTTAAGTGTAGAGGTTGTATTTGGTTGAGAGAGGAGTTGTGTACTCCAAATTGTATTTGCCCAAAATCCTTAGTGGAGGTTCCCTGTGTGCGAAGTCCTGAGTGGACGAGTTAGTGGAAATCCTTCTATGTGGAGGCGGGGACGTAGAGCTGTATGCTCGAACCTCAAAACATATCTTGGTGTTTGCGTTTGATCCACTTTCTCTAACTCACTCTCTTACATTGTGCATTGCATCTTATTGTCATATTATATATACATGCTTGGTTTGATTGTGTGCCCATACTTGTGTTTAACCAAGAGAGCTTCATATAGCATCTCAACTCTTATTTAGAGGAATCTAGAGGAGTTAGTCCAGAGCCCTTTACCGGGAATTCGGCTACACTCTTTGGTTACACTAAGTGTGTTGCATTAGTTTTTAAATTCCACATTATTTTTCATTAGATTAGCCGTACACCTATTCACCCCCCTCTACGTGTATTTTCAATTGGTATCAGAGCATACGCTCCAGATATTAGGTTTAACCACCTAGGAGTGTGATCTTGGTTGCTAATCTAGATTTGCATTTGCACACATATTGTTTACACTCATGGATTACATGACCCCTCCTATGTTTGATGTTTCTAATATCGACGTATAGAAGATTAAGATGAGTATGTATCTCAAGACCCTAGGCTTGCATGTTTTCCTTGCCGGTACCAAGAAATCGTATCTTGGTAATAGCAAGCATATAGAGGCCAATGCACAAGCCCTAATGGCACTTAGAAGCACACTTAACAAAGAATATTTATGTATGGTTCCTCATTGTGATTCCGCTTTTGCAGTGTGGAACACTTTGACCTCCTCCGAGTTTCAAACGCCAAACGTTATGGAGAAGGAATCTAGTGAGGATGAATCCGAACAACGATACTACATGGTCTAAGGATGACTCCCTTGAGGTATATTCGGAATCTCAACTAGATGATTATGCTAGCTCTTCTGGCGATGATTTAGTTGATGCCAATGCTTTAAATGAAAAACTATTCATTGTTTGTGAAAATTTGCTAGAAAATTATAAAGTTTTGAAAAAGAAAAGTTTTGAACTTAACAAAGAAAATAAAAATTTGTCTTCTAAACTTGATTTGATTTTGCAAAAGAAAATGGATATTTCTAATGAAAGGAGTCATTGAAATTCAAACTTGACCTTGCTCTAAAAGAAAATGAAATTTTGAAAAATAAAAATGATTGTGAAAATGTTTTGAAGAAAAATGAGACTTTAACTTTAAAACTTAATTTTGTTATAAAAGAGAATGGATATTTGAAAATGAAAATTGCTTTAATTTCAAAGGATTTAGATTTGATTTCTAAGAAAAACTTTTCTTTGAAAAATGATATAGATTCTCATATTTGCCATGCTAGTATAGCTTCACCACCTAATGTATCTATTACATGCATCTCTTCTTCTAATATTAAAAATGATATAAATATTTTAAAGAAGAATGTTAATTGTTTGGGCTCCACTTTGAGCCAATGTGCCATGAACCACTCACAGTTGGAATCTATGTTTCGAAAGAAACAAGTTTCACCTATGCATGCACACAAACCACGGCACACATGCCCCTCATGTTCACACTCATAACACTTTGTTTGCTCATGTGTACACAAGTACACATTGTGGACGTAAGGGCTACCTTACTATGTTTTGTTATGATAGAATACATGATGAAAATTTAGCAAATAAACTTTTTTTGGGTTAGGAAAGGAGCTAACCCTAATGGACCCAATAGAGTTTGGGTACCAAAATCCACCCCTGTGGTATTTGATGTAGGTGTGGGCTCTCACATGATGTGAGAGTGATGGTGTCTTGAAGTGGATGCGTTCTGAGCTTATTGATAACTAATTTGGATGCATCACTTTCAAGGGGAGTTTGGTGGGAGGACCACCTTAGTTTGGAGGCCTAGAGATGTGCCCTCATGGTTTTGGTAACGATTTCTAACTCTCATTCATGTTTACATGCTTTTCATGTCATTGATTTTAGCATGTGTTGATGTTTCTTGATTATTATGTTAAATGCTATGATATTTAGATTAGTGATTTACATGTATAGTATTTGAGATACACCCATATTTATATAGACATATACTTTTGTGTTCTCATATTTGTTTTAAATATCATGTATATCATAGATCTAAAACATGTGCATTTACATAATGATAATGTTGATTTATGTTTGTTTTGCACATCATGATTTGATTACATGTTTAGATGTTAGTTTTCATTAAAACTTGAGTTTATACTTGTACAACTAGTGAGCCACAAATTGATTATTTTATGTTTGTACTTGATTGCTCATTTGTACCCATTAGATATACTAGTATAGCCTAGTTTTGATGATTCATGCATTTTGACTTGTATTCTCTATTTTTGTGCATGTTTTCATGTTTATATTTAAACTTCATGTATATGTCTACTTTGTCTAGACTAATAGTTATACATACACATCCTTGAGCCACTTACCTTCATGCATATACTTTTGTGAACTCGTTTATATTTGGATATGTATGTATACTCTAGTTTGTACAAAACATACATATGCCTTGAAGATTAAATTAATTTGATGAAAATTAGATTTTCATATTTTTCATGTTTAAAGGAATTTCACATTGAGCTTAATTGTCTATTTTCATGACTATGTCTTTCACATTATACGTATACACTCACTTAACTTCTTGTTTACTCATGATTTGTTTTCATGAGACTATTGTGCTTATAGACCCTTGAGTGTTTGATGATCATGTGATTTTCATGTTTCATGGAATATATCCTTATTTTATTCCTTGTTAGAAGGATTTCGTACTAGTTTACAATTTTATCATAATACTAGTTCGTATTCTTCATTTGGTAGAGTTTTCAATTGTGCTAAAACAATTTTCAAACTTATTTTTGAAAACTCCTACCCATCCAAGGGCGGTTGGTTGGGCGACCATGTCTTATATGCATTATTGAAAATCTATTTAAACATGTGCATGAAATGGGTGGTAGAGAGTATGAGTTATACACTTGATTCTCATTGTATTTTCAATTGGTATCACAATTGATGTCTATCTTGTATACTCATATTTGTTTCTATATATGTATGCTTCAACTTCATATAGTATCAATTTTGATTGGTATTTATTTTTTCATACATATATATGTGTGTTTTGATTGTGCTTATTATATCTTTATATCTTAAAGCACAAACCATGTTATGCTAAGCTTGATTTTATCCTTAATGACAATTATTTTAAATTGGTTTCCTATCAAGCTTATGCATCATTTTCATTATTTTTTCATAAAGGGGGAGAAAATTCATGTTTTACTTTTCAATCGGTTTTGTTTACAATTGGTATTTTTACTCCCACACTTTATGTTGAAAAATGATTGAAAAATGACATTGATTTTTTTTGGGTATCATACGCTCTTAATGAAAATTATTTTCAATTGATATATGTTTCATTTTCAATATTGATATCAAGATTACCTTTATGTTTATATCTTTCAATTGATATCAAAATTTTTGTTGGTATCTTCAAAATATTTTATTTATTTTCAATTGGTATCATAAATTGGTATCAAGATGTTTCTATGTATACCTTTATGCTAAATTGATATATTTTTCAATTGGGTATCATAATGTTTTGATTTGTATTACTTATATGCAAGGGAAGCATAACATCTCTATATATAGATTCATTTTGAGTGTATGTCATATTAAAATCATTGACCTTTCTTTGGTATGGAGTACACGTGTGTAGAGGGAGCTTCACATCTCCTTTTATACATTATATATTATACTTTATGTGGTTAGGGTTGAGTCATCTCTTTTCATATAAATGCATGTATGCAGGGAGAGTTAACTTCATGTCTCTCCTCTTCATGAATGTATAGTATAAATACCTTTATTGTTTTGATTTATGAATAAAAAAGGGGGGTGTGAGATATGTTGGATTTATACATATTATTTATGTCCTTTATTGTTTTATGTTTGTACCCCTTTATTGATGAATTGAGAAAAAGGGAGAGAGTTTTTTGGAGTTTTATATATACATGTTTATTTATGCATGTTTGTTTATGTTTGTTATCTTTTACCATTAGTATATAAAAAGCATTTGTTTTGTTGGTATTGC
Organism: Agave tequilana; assembly: GCA_038442645.1. NCBI lineage: Eukaryota > Viridiplantae > Streptophyta > Magnoliopsida > Asparagales > Asparagaceae > Agave > Agave tequilana. The sequence goes on from JAVJIF010017330.1 coordinate 89,473, forward strand.
TATCAAAGAGCATATTTTGTTGTTTTGTTGGTATTAAGAGTTTTTATTGAAGTTTTTATTAGTATCAAGAGCAACATTTATTTTAAGAACATGTTTATTTTAAAGTTTGGTATCAAGAGCATGTTTATTTCATTGGTATAAAAGATCATATTTATGAATGTTCAATATAGATATATTTATGTCCTTTATTACCATGTTTATTTAAATTTGTTTATACCATTCATTGAATATCTTATTATTTATTTCTATGCATGAGTTAAGGGGGAGCTTCTATGAGGCTTAACTTTAATCCATGCATATATAACTCCATGAGTTTTATCATCATCAAAAAGGGGGAGATTGTTGACCCAGAGGCCCTTCACTCTAGTTTTGATGATGATTAACTCATATAGTTATAGTTTACTGATAATCTTGTAATATTTAGTTTCAGATATTTAACCAAGATATTAGTAGGTGATTAGCTTCAACAAAGATATTTTTGGAGCTTTCACATGGTGATTCAAGAGCTCGAGCGTCAAATTGGCATCTAGCACTCAGTTGGAGTCAAGCTCGGTGGATCACATTTGGATCGAGTCGGCTTGGACACGGAGTTCTATAAGAAGACCTCAGTTTGTTTAGTTAAGATTTTGTTTAGATCATTGTAAAGATTAGATAGTGTGATATACTCAAGTTCACAATACACACACAAGTTTCATGTTTTAAGTTTATTGGTTTTAGTTTTCGGTTTAACCGATCTTAGTTTTCATGAATAGATAGAATCAAAACAAGTTTACATGGTTTAATGTATATTAGATTTGATCTATATACATCTATGCTTCATCTATTTAGAAAATCTTATTTTGATTGGCTATTCATGTATTTGGAGTTTTATGTTTAAACAAAACTTATTTTTGAATTTAATGTCAAAAATATAGATATAAATATTTACATGTATATTGGATTCTATCCATATACAATATGCTTCAAAGTTGTTTAAATATCATGTTTTTGTATTTACATGTGTTTTGGAAAAAATCGGATTTCCATTTCAAAAATTCTATTTTTGGAAAATATAGTTTTTAGTTTAAGGCAAATTTTCTATCTCACGAAAATGGTTCAAATTGTTTGTAATATGTGTTGAATCTTTATCACACATATTTGTATTTCAAAGATAATATAAGAACTGATTTTTGTAGAATTTATGTGTTTTTATGGGATTTATTAAATATAAAAACCTATGTTTTTAAGTCCTATAATGGCTAGACTGGCTGTCTGCCGGTCGACCGGACCGGTCGACCGTAGCAGTAGTCGGTCGACCGTGCGGTCGACCGATGTGCACAGGCGTGCACGCCAGCTTGAGCTGGTGGGCCGGTCGACTGGGTCAGTCGACCGTCCAGAGAGCTCTGCTTTTTGGAAATGGCCCCGGTCGACCGGGTCGGTTGACTGGCAGAGAGCTTTGCTCTCTGTATCCAGTATCAGTCGATCGAGTCGGTCGACCCGTGGGCTCAACGGTTAAAAATATGACCATTGGCCGGTCGACCGGGCAGTCGATCGGGCAGGCATTTCTGCCCTTTCCAACTGCCAACGGGCAAAATTTTGTGAGGGCTATAAATACCCCCATTTGAGTTTGTTTTCAATAAGTTTTTCAAGAGCAAAAATTCTCATTCTTTCTAGTATTTAATACAAGTTTTTAAAAGAGTTTTTAGTGCCAAAAGATTTTATCTTTATTTGTTTTAAAGGGTTGAAAAAATCAAGAAAAAGAAAACTCTTTGGGATTGATTTTTTATTTTCATTTCCATTATATTCTAGAAGTTTTCCCAAGGATTTTTCTTGTGTTTTTGATTTTCAAACTTTTATTTCTCACACTTGAGCTCATCTATCTATCCTATCTATTAGGATCATTGTTTTTGTGAGAAAATTGGTTTGTGGTTATGGAAACCACCAAGTTATAAACCCTTCTTGATTTGTGATATCCCTCTAGTGAGAGGTGATTGTATTGATATCTTTCTAGTGAGAGATGATTGTGGAGGTTGTGCTGGAATCCCTCTAAGTGTAAAGGTGATTGTTGGTGTGTTCGCTAAGTGCCTTATCCCTCAAGTGTGAGGTTGATATTGGTTTGGCTTTATGCCTTGCCTCTAAGTGTAGAGGTTGTATTTGGTTGAGAGAGGAGTTGTGTGCTCCTAAATTATATTTTTTCAAAATCCTCAATGGAGGTTCCCTGTGTGGGAAGTCCTTTGTGAACGAGTTAGTGAAAATCTTTCTGTGTGAAGGTGGGTACGTAGAGCTGTGTGCTCGAACCTCGAAACATATCTTGGTGTTTGCGTTTGATTCACTTTCTCTAACTCTCTCTCTTACATTGTGCATTACATCTTATTGTCATATCATATATACATTTTTGGTCTGATTGTGTGCCCATACTTGTGTTTAACCAAGAGAGCTACATATAGCACCTCAACTCTTATTTAGAGGAATCTAGAGGAGTTAGTCCAGAGCCCTTCACCGGGAACTTGACTACACTCTTTGGTTACACTAAGTGTATTGCATTAGTTTTTAAATTTCGCATTATTTGTCATTAGATTAGTCGTACACTTATTCACCCCCCTCTAGGTGTACTTTCATTAGCTAGGTGCCTGGCCTCAGGAAGCCTCAATATCTACGCGAAAGATAGTTAAAAAGTCTTAAAAAAATGTTATCACAAAAACAAGTATGAAAGTTGGAATCAAATATTCCTAAGCTCGAGAACTATATCACCATCACAGTCGGATATGAAACTTAGAATAGGTAGTGTAAAATTTTGGATTTAAAACTTTATATTATAGCCAATATAATTTCTTAATTGAGGTTTTACTTAAAAATAAAACTCATGGAAATTTATGACCTTGTTAACTAGTTAACTTGAGTAAATAACAAATGATTTTTTATTTTCTTGATTTTTTATTATTCTTATTTTACTTTTATTTATTTCTTAATCTCATTCGTTTATAGATTTTATGGGTGCAATCCACTGAAAACCCTAACGAGACAAAACTCGTCCTCGATGGGTAACCTAGGCTTTAACGGCTTGTTGCACGTGCTAAGTGCAACCATGATTCCTACGAAAGTGAGTTAGAATAGTTTAATTTTTCTATTTATTTGTTTTTAATTTTTCTTTTTATTAGTTTTGCTTGAGGACTAGCAACAGATAGATGTGGGGGCATTTGATGAGCATAACTTTTACTATATTTTCATACTCTTATTTATATATTATTTGTATATAAATAATAATACTCGGGTATTTTTAGTGTGTTTTGCAGACAAAATTGTTAGGAGAAGACCGGACAGGAAAAGCGTACTTTCGGTGACTGTAAAACATGCAACAGGAGATTGAAGGCGATTATGATGCTTGGTACTGTCGGTTTTGTTTTACCACGCTTAAAACTTCTCAGCCCGACTACCACCATTTTATGAGTAAGCTAGGTCTTACTAACATATCATTTTGAATATGGTAAGAATGCCAGTTTGGAAACTCAAGAGAAATGTAGTAACATGTTCAAATAAAGATGGTAACCTCACCAAGATCTTTGGTCCCTTCTCCATATTGTTTGACAATTAAAAACGAATACAAAATGTGAGGAAGTATTCCCTTTTTTCCCCCCTTCCATGTACAAACCAAACATCATCTCCTGTTGGAAGAAGTGAAGTGGGATCTTCCCACTTTCAAAAACAGCTGCAAACAAATACTTAAGCTCATGGACTAGGCCTTTTCTCAACTCTTCAATTTAATCTCTTCTTTAGTTCTTCATTCTTTTCCACTTTTTCTAAAAACCAAAAAAAACTTCTCTAGTTGAAATAAAGAAGAAAAAGAATTTAGAAAGGATTCAAAATAAGGAGAATGAGTTGGTGATGAGACAATTGTAAAATAAAGAGCTTTTTCTTTCTAAAAGAGGACAAAGATTTTTTTTTGAGTGAGTTCTTGTAATATCTCTATTTTATAATACATGATTTAATAATAAATAATAAGGTCTTAATATGTATATATGTGACTTGTATTAAGAGATTAATTATTATCTGGTGTGAGTTATTATGATTAATTGTTATTAATTGTTATTATCATTATTAATTATTATGATTATTATTAACATGTAATTATTGTTAATTATTATTGTTATATAATATTTAGATTGATATTATTTTCCCTTTCTTTCTTTCTCTTTCATATTTTTTCCTCAGCCCAAGAGCCCACTAACTTTTCCTATTTCCTTTTCTTTTTTTTTTTCTCTCTCTTTATTATCTTTTTCCCAAAGCCTATCAAACCCAAGTCCAGCCCACAATTCTCTTTTCTTCTCATTTTGCTTTTTTCTTCTCATTTTCTGTCTATAGCCTAGGCCCAAACAACCCTAGCCCATCTACTCTTCTCCCCCTCTCTATATAATCTCTCTCACCAACCCGTAACCCTAACCCTGCTCCATACCTGTAGTCCCACCAACCTCCTCTCAAGATCACCGCCTTCTCTTCTCTTCCTAGCCCTGCTTCTGCCATTGCCGACAACCACCCCAGGCAACCCCCGAGCACACTGATATCTCTCCCTCTCCCTAGCATCTCTCCTCCTTTCCATCTCTTCCTTCGCACTTCTTTTCTCTGTCCCTTGCTGCGCAACGCTGCTACCCTTACTCTCTTCTTCTTCACTCTCATTTACTATGTTCTCTCCCGTGTCTGTGACATCATCGAGATCGTCTCCGCGATGTCTGACCGCTCCCGCCGTGGCAAGATCGTCAACCTCACCGCCTCAAGTCCGTCGCCTACCACATGCACGGCCTGTCCAATGTCCAAAAGCCTGTTGAGATGATCGTCGCCGTCCCCAAGCCTCCTTTGTCGCCTTTCAGTCTTCGACATGACCTCGCCACCTGATAGGTAGTAAAAAGTGCATATTTATCATCACATTTACCATCATATTTTCCTATTTATTCTTTTATTATACACTACTACTAATGTTTTATTGTTTAATGTGTGCAGGCCTTGAGTAATTAAAAAAATAAAGAAATAAAGTCTGAGTAAAGCCCAAAAGCCCAAAAAGCCCATATGCAAAAATTATAGTAATTTAGAAGTTTCTACATTATCTAACCTAATCTAAACTTATATTTGAAATTATTTATTTAAAATCTAAGGAAGGAAAAGGAAGGATAAGATAAAACTCCTAATTGCTAAAAGAGGAGGAAAAGGATAAGATGAGATGGACTTCTACTCAACCCTAGTTGCTGCTAAAGATAAAAAGAGAAAAGTTTAAAGATAAAAATCATTTAAAAAAATTCGAATTTATGATAACTTGCTTCCCAAGTTATCTCGAATTCTCAAGATAGAAGTTTGCATGCAGAATCTAGAAGGAGGCGCCCAGATGGACGGACCAGAGGAGGTCACGCAAGAAAGCGAGTGGCCGTTGGCCACGCTATAGCCGCGGATACGCGGCCATAGCCGCGTTTTCGCGGCTCTTTGGATGAGATTGGTTACGTGATTTCGTAGGAGAGTTGTACTAGGACTCTACTTCCTACTTCGCCTATAAATACCCCTGCAGAGCAACAGAGAGGGAGCATCCAGCGACTGAAGCTTAGGGTTTTTCTTTAGATCTTTTTCTTTTTCTAAAATTTCTTGTATTTTTGTTTTTATTTGAAGAAGATTATTTTGAAGAACGAGGAGCTTTGTAAATTGGTCAAACACCCAATAAAGGTTACTCTTTTCTTCTTTGCAATTTAATTTCTCTTTCTTGCTTAGATTAATTGTTTTATTTCCTTCTTTTATTTTCTTGCAATTCTTTTTAAAAACTTGAAAATAACATTAAAAAAGATGAATAACTAAATTAAAATCATAGTTTGCTAATCTCTCGATCAACCCTAGTTTAGTTTAAAAAAGTAAATTGATTGATAGCTACTATTAGAAACCTTAGAATTAAAAATTTTTCTTGAAGATGAATTGATTAGGTTTACTTTAATCTAAGTTACACTTTTTAATGGTTCTTCATAATTCATACTTAAAAACCTTGATAGCATAAATTTAAGTTAAACTTTTCTTATGCTATACTTTAAAATTAGGATGAACAACTGTTTAATCATTATTAGTGTACACTAGTTAGGGTTCCAATATTATTCATTTTGCCTGAATAGAAATTAATAACCTAGGGTGGATGTTTATTATTTCAATATGATATTCATTATTTGAGACTTATACTATAGGTTGTGGTAGATGATTAGTAAACTATAATTCTCAAAATCAATCAAATCTAATCAATCGCTCTCTTTCTTCTGTTTTAAGTGAAATACAGAGAAGATCGTTCTGAAACGCGTCTAGTCTTTGCTAAGCAGTTAAATTGAAACGAGACTGAGACTTGCTAACTCTTAAACTATTTTTAATATAATTTCTCGTTCCAATCAAAATTTCGGCGCTGTTGCCGGGAGGGAACGGTACGATATTCTCTAAAAAAACTATTTTTTTTGTTTGTAGGATCTGAAAACAGGAAAAATAGCTGCAGCTAAGGACATATAGCAACTCTGTGCCTCTACCCTAGAAGGCAGAGCAGCAGAGCCTACTATCTAGCCGCGCAAACGCGGCCATAGCTACGTTTTCGCAGCAGTAGTAATGAATTACTGATTGAAATTTTTGCAGGTTGCTGTAAGTTGCAAGTTATGTATATTGCTCTGATAAGTTTTCTCTGTGATCACCTTACACACTGCTAACTAATTAACAGTAACCTATTCGTTGAAAAATAAAAAATTTAGACCCTTGCATCATAGGCACGTGTCTATTTAATTTTTTTTAATTTCTGTTAAAGAGTGCTAGCGACAAGGTACGCTTGCATTGCATATAGATTAGGAAGCACTCTTGGCTGATTTACTGCTTTTTGAGTGATTATTTGTCTATTATTTTACACGTGCACAAAAAAAAAATTTAAGGGCAAATCCCATAAACAAGATAAGGTGGGGATTTCATCACCCTTCCTTAGCCCACAAATCATCTCCGTCACACTCACAACCCTAACCTTAAAATAAAAATTGACTAGACGTTGGCCTCAGATTAGCTCGGACTCATTAAGAGATTGGCTGAAGGAGGAAGTTGTTCGAAATTAACTCTTGCCAAATCGTTGCCTAAGAAGGGGATTAAGGGCCAAAAACCCGAAGATCGGTGGTTACTTAATTAAGGAACGTCTTTGACAGATAACCTCCCACCGCTCTTGCCACCTACCTGGCCGATTAACTTGTGGTTAAGGTCGGCAATATACCTCCTAAAGACAGTCTAAAGTTAGGAGTCGTCTAGGTCAAGGCTTACCCTAGAATAGGATTTTTGACTATTTTTTCTCTTTTATTGGGTGAACTTGTTTGTTAACTGAGCATGTCAGCTTAATTTAGAGATCTAGTACATCTAGGTTAAAAAAAAAAATTCACCACTGACCACAATTAAAAAAAATTTTATCCGATAGTCTATCCACACTCATTTGATTATGATCCATTCTATGGGCCAAACCCACCTTTCCATCCACCAACCTTTTTTCTGAACTTTCAAACTACACTCAACCTGCCCACTTATCTTTTACATCTTATCCACCCGTTTGGTGCAATTATTGTCATGATTCATCTCACTCCTCAGAACAGTGTCCCTCGATAGGGTATTCGTTAGGACGAAATTCAAATCAGTTTCACTCAATTCAAGGACCTACGAGCGAACCCTATCCATCACATCAATTAAAATTCAATTAAATCATAAAGATGACACACAAATTTCACGCCAAATACTAAGTGACAATGTTTCACACTGGGCCCACCTAGAGATGATGGTTAATGAGCTAGCAGTTGAGCAGGAGGAGGATTCATTTTTCACTCAACATGTTCTTGATTCAAAAATACCTATGTCAATCCCGGAGCACATCAATCAAGATAGAATAAAAAAGGTCCAAAGTGAGAAACCCATATCAATTCTAGATCACATTCGTCTTCATGAAGCAAATGAGTTCAATAATGTTGATAAGCCCGATGAGGAAGTATGCATATTAGACGACTATCATCGATTTCGAGACAAACTGATTAGAGATCATTTGGCCGAATATTCAACTCGTAGGGAACAAGTTGAGTCGTATAGTGAAGATAAATGTGACGATGAATCTTTGTGTTTGGATGAACTATTTCAAGATGATTGGGATACACGTACACCTCCCAAGGAGAAAGTTAAATCATATTGTGAGGATATTTGTGAAGATGATGAGCTTCTATTTCTTGATATATTATTTCAAGATAAATGCGATCATAGTGGTGAGAAAACGTATGTTACGTCTAGAGTTCCCTTTGAAAGAGGGAAGTTTGATTTAAGTATCTTCTCATTCAATAAACCAACTAATGATTAATCAATTGAAAACATAACTCAAGAACCTCAAATTGACAAAAGCTTTAAAAATCTCATCGAAGATGAATTTAACTGTTTGGATGAATCGATTAGGGATGCTTTGGTTAGTTACACACTTCCGAAAGAAATGATTAATTCAATTTTTGAGGAGATTTATGAGGATGAGCTCAAAATTCTAGGTATTCATGTTGTGTATGCCCCAAAAGTGCTTTTTGATGACAATAATGAATTTATGAAGAGTGAAAGGGGGAAGAAGAGTAGGAGAAAATTGAGGAAATTAAGGAACAAATTGGAAAGGATGAACATAAAAATGACAAAAAGATGGGTCTCCTCATTGTGCCCTATAAAGAGAACTCATTGGAATGATAGGAAATGAGCTAGAGGGATAAATCCTAAAAAGATCTAGGTGAGGGAGATGCATGTGTTGTACATATATTTATATATTATTATTTTTATTTCTCTCTTTTAACACTTCATGCATTCATATATTTATTCATACATTGGGACAATACATGAGATGAGTGTGGGGGAGGGTACTAACGCTTAACTTCTATATAAAAAATAATAATAAATAATTATTTTTACATTGATTATTGACTAACTGTAGGTTGCTGTTAACATAACTCACTAACCTTAGGTTATTAACTTAACAAAAATTTTCTTTTTATTTCTAAAAAAATAAAAAATAAAAAAATATATTTACTAACCTTCTAATAAATAAAATGGTACTAACCTTCTAATAAAGAAAAAATTAAAAAATTAAAAAACATATATAAAAAAATTTATTGACTAATTGTAGGGAGCTGTTAACATAACTCACTAACCTCAGGTTGTTAAAAATATATATATATATATATATATATATATATATATATATATATATATATATAGATATATATATATAATAAAATTTTTTAAAAATAAAAAAATAATAATATAAATAATAAAAATATAAAAAAATATAAATATAAATATTTATTTTTTGACAAAGGAGACAATATTTTGACTTATCTTTTGAAAGAAATCCAAGTTAATCTTAAGAATTAGGAAAATCATGATTAGGATTTCTAAAAACTTGATCAAAATAAAATAAATTGTTGGATTTTTTTAGGTATAGGAGGAAAAATTGAATAATTAATTAGTCCTATATTTTACCTTAATTAAATGTGCATTCCCAATACACTTCCACATTTAGGATTCTAAGACAAAGACTCTTGTACCTTATAAAAAATATATATAAATGAAGCTGGATACATGTGCCTTAAGAAGCATAAGTATTCACGCTTTACGGTGATTTTATAAATTAAGTCCTTGGTTTTGTGGCCTAGTTCACTCGATTCCTTAAGTCCATGGGGTGTTTTCTCACCCAGTGCCCTAAAACCAACCAGTTTGGGAGCCACCGACCTTAGGTTCGCTACATGGGTGGATTAGAAAGCCTAAGAAAATCAAGAAATATTATTTATGTATGTACTAACACATCTAATAGTCAATTAGTTAGGTATGAGAGCCTCAAGAAGCCTTGATACTTACACAAAAAAAAATTAGATGAGTTATACATATTAAAAAAAGAGAGAAAATAATAATAAAGAGGCATGAGAGTCTAAGTTAAAGAATTCCTAGTAAAGTTCACAAGGATGCATATGACTTAGGGTAACAAAAGAGACTATAAAAAAATTCAATTTTACTTCTTACATAAAATTGATAACAAATTATTATATAAAGACTAAGTTTAAGAATGAATAAAAATGATAATCCTAAAACTTATAGATTACTTAGTTTCTTCAAATATATTTCAAATATTTCGTTCCTTTTTCAAAATAAGTAACTAAATAATAAAATAATTTAACTAATTCACTAACATTTTTCTTTTTATGGATTTTGTGGGTGTAATCCACTAAAAACCCTCACGAGACAATACTCATCCTTTAGGGTAACGTAGGGGTTTAACAGCTTGTTGCACATGCTAAGTGCAACCGTGATGCCTACAAAAGTGAGTTAGGATAGATTAGTTTTTTTTTTTCTTTTTATCTTTCTTTTTGATTTTTACTCGAGAACGAGTAAAAAGATAAGTGTGAGGGTGTGATAGGTAGTAAAAAGTGCATATTTACCATCATATTTCTTTATTTATTCTTTTATTATGCACTACTACTAATGTTTTATTGTTTAATGTGTGCAGGCCTTGAGCAATTAAAAATAAAGAAATAAAGCCTGAGTAAAGCCCAAAAGCCTAAAAAGCCCATATGCAAAAATTGTAGTAATTTAGAAGTTTCTACATTATCTAACCTAATCTAAACTTGAATTTTAAATTATTTATTTAAAATCTAAGGAAGGAAAAGGAAGGATAAGATAAAACTCCTAATTGCTAAAAGAGAAGGAAAAGGATAAGATAAGTGGACTTCTACTCAACCCTAGTTGCTGCTAAAGATAAAAATCATTTTAAAAATTCAGATTTATGATAACTTACTTCTCAAGTTATCCCGAATTCTCAAAATAGAAGGATTGCATGCAGAATCCAGGAGGCGCCCAGATGGACGGACCAGAGGAGGCCACGCAAGAAAGGGCGTGGCCGTTGGCCGCGTTTTCGTGGCTCTTTGGATGAGATTGGTTACGTGATTTCGTGAGAGAGTGTACTGGGACTCTACTTCCTATTTTGCCTATAAATACCCCTGCAGAGCAACAGAGAGGGAGCATCCAGCAACTGAAGCTTAGGATTTTTCTTTAGATCTTTTTCTTTTTCCGAAATTTCTCGTATTTTTGTTTTTATTTGAAGAAGATTATTTTGAAGAACGAGGAGCTTTGTAAATTGGTTAGTGACACCCAATAAAAGTTACTCTTTTCTTCTTTGTAATTTAATTCCGCTTTCTTGCTTTGATTAATTGTTTTATTTCCTTCTTTTATTTTCTTGCAACTCTTTTAAAAACTTGAAAATAACATAAAAAAGATGAATAATTAAATTAAAATCATAGTTTGCTAATCTCTCGATCAACTCTAGTTTAGTTTAAAAAAGTGAATTGATTGATAGCTACTATTAGAAGCCTTAGAATTAAAAATATTTTCTTGAAAATGAATTGATTAGATTTACTTTAATCTAGGTTACACTTTTTAATGGTTCTTCATAATTCATAGTTAAAAACCTTGATAGCATAAATTTAAGTTAAACTTTTCTTATGCTATGCTTTGAAATTAGGATGAACAACTGTTTAATCATTATTAGTGTACACTAGTTAGGGTTCCAATATTATTCATTTTGCTTGAATAGAAATTAATAACCTGGGTGGATGTTTATTATTTCAATATGATATTCATTATTTGAGACTAATACTATGGGTTGTGGTAGATGATTAGTAAACTATAATTCTCAAAATCAATCAAATCTAATCAATCTTTCTCTTTCTTCTGTTTTAAGTGAAATACAGAGAAGATCGTTCCGAAACGCTTGCATCGCATCCTTTCCTGTGGATCGACCCGTCTAGTCTTTGCTATGCGGTTAAATTGAAATGAGACTGAGACTTGCTAACTCTTAAACTATTTTTAATATAATTTCTCGTTCCAATCACCACCACATCCCCATCACCCCTCTATGCCAACATCTTCTCCTTCTTCCTCCTCTCCTCACACGGATCCGCCCGCTTCCTGTAGCCGTCGTTGTGGCCGTGCCCGACGTCCAGGTCTCCCGCTGGCTTGCTCCCCTGCACATTTCTCACATAACCTCACTACTATCGGCCTTCCTCTCCTCCTGATCTGCTTCATGCAAAAGAGAGGAAACTTTGGGTTTAGTTGTGTTTGGGTCTAACTCGATAATGACCTGAATCCAAAAGACAAGAACCTAGAGTCCTTTTTTCTTTCCTTGATTTTTAATCCAATAGATGTCATGCCTAGGATCTTCCTTTAGTCTTAACGTGTTCTAACCATGATAAGGTCACAATCTTTTCATAATCATGCATCATGAATTACTCATTACTTGTAAATTTATATGCACCCTTACAAATTATAAATTTGATTTATAGTCTCAGATGTGTCTCTTTTACATATTAGTTTTATATCCATCTAATGACTTTGTATCTTAGTATTGGATATTAAAATGTTCCTCCTTGAATAAAGTATCAGTGTAAAGGGCTTATCTAATTATAGTGAATTTAATAAACCAGCTTGTCACTCGAATGCTTTTGTACATAAAGTTAGAATCATAGAACTCCATTTTAAAATAATAATAATAATAAGTCCATTTAGTACAAATATATGAATCAATACATTTTGTATTATAGCCTTCATCAATAGTGAAGACAAAGTTACTAAATTAGAGGAAGTAATTTGATTGGCCCAATATAAATTCAGCTCAACACAAAACTCATGGTTAATTATTAGACCCGTTGAAAAAAAAACTTGTTCCTGCACGCTGGCACAAATTTCAGAACCTTGTCCCTTTTTTTCTTTATTCTTTTATTCCTTTTGATTTGAGAAGAATTAGAAATAAAAAAGGGTTTTATCTATGTACTGATATAATTGAAGATTATTCTTAAATTAAAAGAAACGGTACATGCTTACTCCTGGGATATGTGACTTTATAATATATTATGTTATAGTTCTTATTGGTTAAAAAATTCAAGTTATAGTCCTTGTTGGTTAAATAGTTTAAGTTTTAGTCCTTTTACCTCTAATGGACTTGTTTACATAATAGCTTTGTATACCCATTTCTGTATAATAAACCCTGTAAACTTTTGATATTACTACACAATATTATACGAGAAATATTTGTTTTACTGTACATTTGTAGTTTAATCTGTATAATTTTTTATTATAATAAAATCATATTTTTACAATTTTCTAAAAATAGTTCAGTTTTGGTAATTAATGTTTAGTCCTTGTAGTTTCTGAAATTTATTTACATCCTCGAAATATTACTGTTTAATCTTTGCAAGTTTTCTGAAATTATTTCAATCTAGTTTGCTATTTTAAAAATGTAGTTTTCATTTTCTCTTACTTGCAGTTTTGTAGAAAAGCACTTAATATTTTCTATAATAATATTTTGTATAAGTTTGATTTATACAGTAATAATAATTTATGAAAGAAAATATTTTCTAAAACTAATTTAAAAGTTGATATTTGGATTACCCAAACAAAAATCTTCATTAAATTAGACTTTTAGTCTATTAATTTAAATCCTGAACTTTATTATTAATAAAATGAGACATGTTGTTATTGTTTGATGCTGGATTTTCACACATGTTATTGATATTACCTTAAGTTAATTACTCGTATGAACCACAATTGAACAAATTGTTACGTGATGACAAAATAACTGACATGATTGATCTTGTTCACGTAAAAAGACACTATGTTATATGAATTATCACATGAACATCTTGGACATGAACATGAGTATGAACATGAATAAGAAAGCTTATATGACATGAATAAATGCTTGCGTGAAGCATGTACTTGAAATTACTCGAGAAAATGGTACATGGTGATTATATAGGCTAGACAAGGACATAGTGGCACAGTTAGTCTTGCTACTTAGTTCATGCAAGAATATTCATGTTCTCAAATAATGGTTGCAAAATTGACAAGACACGGGCTAATATGAGAGAAATTGATGGTGAAAACTGTGAAAGTATAACTTGAGCGCCCTTACCTGTGTACAAGATATAGTGGTGTGTGTTATTATATTATGCATGCCACTTTGTGACATGGGTTAATGATGAGCTCATTGTAATTATATCCTGATTATTCCTGGCATGACTTTTCGTTGAGGTACACAGATACTTTTTTTACTAACAGTTTTCAAAAAACGATAATCATTAATTGATATGGGGGAATAAATTATGGTGTGAGACAGTCATTTTCCCGTGCTTAGGTCTCAATTGATATGCGTAGTAGGCGTATACTTAGGTCCCAATCTACTGCACGTGACAATTGTGATAGTATCACCTAATTAGTAACTCCTATGGACATCTTCTTAATTTTAACCTTGTAGCTACGTATTCTTGTTAAGATTGCTACTGTATGATTGTTATGCGATGCTTATTATATTTGATTTATTCATGTTTTAAATGCACTTATACTTTCTGTGAATGTGTGTTTATCATCGTGAAAATAATGTACTGGTTTCAGTCTCCAAGCCTTTAACCTCCAGCTTGGGACGAGGAGTGCTACGAGGAGGTAGCTGAAACTCAGTAGAAGAGTTCGAGACTGCTTTTATTTATCTGCTTTCATAGATGTGTGAAAAAGAGAGTTTGAACTCATTCTTAGTGTTAAAATTTATACCTAGTTATTTGATTTTTATAGGCTTCATTAGTTAAATAAATCTTTTGATTAGCTTTGCTTTTATATATGTGTACTTTATCAGACTCGAAATATATGCAACAGATAGAAAAAAAAATATAATAAAATTTGCAGGTTAAAAATTTAGCATGCTCTTTTGAGTGTGTCATGAGTCCAAATCATGTGCTTATCCTGCTTTAACCGGAAAGTGAGCAATGACACTTCTAATGGCTAACTCTATTATAGCATGATTGACTAGACATTCAACTTGCTGATTAGAAAACAAAACTTTTCTCTTACCCAATCGGCTAAATGTGTTAGGTTGCATAAAAAGGGAGTGTGGTACCACCTTTTCTCTTTTAAATATGTTTGGTTCTTTGAAAAATTTAATGGGAAGAGAGATTTGTCACATGGGATCCAGATCTTGTTAGATTTCCCCTCAAAGGGAGAAGAAACCTAGAAGAAGAAGAAAAAAAACTGACATGCCTTTTTTTTAGTTAGTTCGTTTGACAGCTCTCCATAGATCGAGCTGATAATCGTCAATTAAATCAATAAAAAGTATATAAAAAAAACAAGATTTCAAGGGTGCAGGCTGAAGGACCTGCTTCCGGACCAACTTAGCCCTGTTTTCCATGAGGGAATATGTGTCAGTTGCACTTAAGGAAGCCCATTTTAGGCCATGTTTAAAAGCCCAAATCCAAGATCAATACTGTTATCCCACAAGTTAGTCTTATTTTAGATTTTTTTTTTTAAGTTTAAAAGTCAAAAGAAAAAGAAAAAACTCTTAACCTTAAAAAACATAAAATTGAGGGAAGCAAGAGAGAGAAAAATACAAGTGTTTTCTTTTCTTTTTTTGATTTCTAAATATCTTTTTATGGCTTAAATGGAAGCTTTAGGGTCGGGATCAGGGCCAGGCCAGTTTAGGAACCAGAACCCGGGTTGGGATAGATTTAAGGCGCTAAATACTTTAGGACCGGGGCCAGGTCTGACCCTGGACCCGATCTGACCCCAGCCCATAAGCCCGGTCCAGCCCCGATCCATTATCATCTTATTCTGAGGGCCGGTTGGGATGCCAAGACCAACCCCAATTGTGGCTCCAGACCAAACACAAGGGCCAACCATAAAGCCGAATCTAGGAAAGTCTGCCGACGCACATTTAATTTAAATATGTTTTCTATAATTGCTAAAACAAAGTTTATTTAATGTCTCCTCCATCAAGATCTAATAAAAATAATAAGAACTCCATCAAGATCTAATAAAAATAATAAGGAAAGATCAATTAAAACTAGGGGTGCCATCAGATCGAATACGGATCGAATATTATCTTTACTATATCCGTATTCGCACCCAACTTTCGGATACGGATACGGATTTGACGAATCTGAAAAAATGATATCCGTATCTGCTAAAATCGTATATCAGAGATGAATCGAATATTAGCAGATCGGATGCGGATGCGGATACTAATTGGATAATGTAAAATGGATACGGTTAAGGATAAACTAAATGGATATACTTATATTACTTTTTATCTCATCTGCAATAATATTAAATGTGATACATATTATGATATTACTGTGTACATATCAATACTTTCACTGTATCTATTGTCATTCAGCTTTTGTAGTAATGGATTACACTACCTCTGATGCTAAATGTCAATTCGGATGGCACGGTTTATGTCGAAATACTCAAAATAACTCGTGCTACTCTTGCAAGGATCGAATAGTTTTCACTATTATTTTTTTCAACAACTCAAATATTAAAATCTATTGCCTCATTTCATTAAAGAATTGTCTTTTCTATACGGTTTTCATTATCAAGCACTCAAATTTTGGACATCGGATCGGATACAGATAGGATAGTGCTCAGATGTGGATATCTGCAAATAATCCGCATCCGGTGGCTTCTCTGATTAAAACTCATCTAGAGAACTAGCAAATTGTGCTGAGGAATATCGTATTCATCTGATGTGATTAAAAATGTCAGTCAATAAATGGAACCGATTAGCACCAATTCAACAAATCACAATACTAAGCAAAAGAAGGTCTATGGGCCTTATGCCACACAAAATAACGTGAAGGGAGAAAACATCGGAAAGCGAATGGGCTGAAAACAGTTAGCATTATAGTTGATCAAAAAGTTTCTATCTATGCCCCAAGACCATGACCCCATTTAAATAGGCTATAATCCAGCCCATACTTCCCTTCATCCTTAAGTATTTCTTTTATGTAGTCAATCTTCACCAGGCATATCAGTAAGTCGTTGAGTTTGCTTCAAAATCTCCATTAGGGGCGACAGTTTCCCAATGAGAATATGCCCGGAAATTTCTCAATCAAGGGAGTCAGACTATGCTATGCAGAAGACTAATCTGAGAAGTTATTGAGAGCATCTCTGTGAAAACACCGTGAAATGGATGTTTAGAGATTGAAAAATACAATCATTTTTAAGTGCTCAAATAAGTAACGTTTATTTTATTTTTCTTTTTGAAGAGCGAATCGTAGCTAATCATCATCGAATTTATCGATATTACAGAAGAGCATGATAAAAAAAAAAAAAATCAGTGATATATGTATTTTTAGAAGGTAACAAAACACATCGAGATCCTTATAAAACAGATCTATTAAAATTTCTAATAGAGTGAGAAGAAAAGTGTTTTAAGACATGTCTTCGTCATCCAGTGGAAAGTGAAAAATTATTTCAGTCAGAATGAGTTAATGAATTTGATTAAATTTAAAGAAGAAATGAGATTAATTCGACATCGGGTATTGAGATGACTGGGTCTTAATCGTATTCCCAAAAAAACACTACTTAAACAGGAAAAAGAAGAAGAAAGGAAGAGAGGGAAAAAAAAATTCTGATTGGTCAGAAAGACTCGGGCCTTAAGCACGTTCCTAGCAATTGGCTTCCGCTGCTTGACACTCTCTATGATCCTTTCTTCAATCTTCAATCGGCATTGTTGGAAGATTTGGACGCCGATGATGTAGCTCTTCAGCTCCTTAGTGGAGATACTTGACTTCTGTATAGACTTTCTTATCTTTTGCCTTTTTTTCCTCTTTCTTCTTTTGTATCAACTAGGAGGGAAAAAAAAGAAAGGAAGAAGAAATTTGAGGAAATTTCGATTTCTCATTCACTAGGAGTGCTCGGATCTTTTCCATTTTAAAGGGGAGAAGGAGACTAAAATATTTGATGTTATTGTTTTTGTGTAAGCTAGAATATCAATGTTCAACCTTCAAATATTTATGGGACATTCTTCCTACTCTCTTTTTATTTGATTCTAAATTAGAGAGTAATGTGTATATTTTTCTGGAGAGAAACTGATTTAGACATTTAGTGGTTGCTTGTAAATTATTCGAATTAGACTCTGACTACTGAGAAAGACAGAAAGCAAATGAAACAGACACCTCGCATTTGAAGCTTCTTTAAGATTTGGAAGATAGCTGAAGACTTCTCGTCAGTAGACTGACAAACATCCATCTAGTCATCACTTAATCATTCAGTTTATGTATAGTAGAATAAATATGTAGATACAATTAGCAACGTTCAATTACCTCTTGTAAAGCAATGTGTGGTCATGCTTTTTAATGCAGTAATAAAGGCTAACTTATGTCGCCCAACAAGGGAAATTTCAGTCAGACTTAGATCCACTGATATTTAACAATTTATACATCTCTTCTCCTTCTATTATGGGGTAAAGTTTTATTCTTTTGCTTTTGTTGTACTTGACAATTCAATTCAAGATCAACATCAACCGGTCCAATCGATCAGGTCAGTGAAAATCAGATTGGAGGTTTTACGTTCAATTGAACGTTTCATAATTACAGAACCATTCTGCAAATCCCTTCCTTAGACACCAATCGGACTGGTATTTAGTCAGTCTCATATTAGTAATAAATTAGCAAGATAAATAATTCAACAACAATTTCTCTATCAATAATATTTATTAAAATAAATATTCCAATATGAATACTTTATTTATCATAATACCTGCAATAACAATATTAGTTCAAATAGGCAATAGATAGAATATATTAGAATTCAATAATTTCTGCAACACTGAACGTTTGTATAAACGATAGAGTAACAAAATAAAATCAGATATTAGAGTGAAATACGCGTAAAGCAAATCTCTTTAAGACAATTACGTCCCCTGCTACGGTGCATACGAGATAATGGACGTTAGTCTCTCAAGATACAATACTCGTTCATGTGTTCTGTGCAGCACTTTACAAACATCACGTCCAGTCGATGTTAATCTCATGTGAAGGTGGCCCACTTAACCTTGGTTATTTGCATTGGATTCCTATTAAAGTTAACTGATATTAAGGGTGCCCATATTAAAGTCACATTTATATAGTTATTTGGTCACTTGAAATATAAAGGGGCCATGATGGAAAGGCTTTATTTCAAGTGGACTTATTTGCAAATGTGCGACCCACTTTTCTCCTCCTGTAAAGAAATCAAAACATACGCTCATTTTATCGTGAGTATCTCCATCAGAAAAGAAAGAGAGTTTTGAGAAAGGAAAAAGGAGCAGAGAGAAGAGGATCCATTGCAATTAGGGTTTGCAGATTCAAGAGCAAGGAATCAAGGTCTTCTCCAACCTTCATCCAATCTTCACCAATGGCTTCAGGTATGGTGATTTACAGTATTGCATATTTAGGTTTTTTATCTATTTCTTGAGATGCTTTATTGATTCTTGATCCATGGTTTCAATTTAATCCGCATTATAGATGTATAATATTTCCAATATTTGGTATCAGAGCCATGATTAAAGAATCAATACATCTTGGATTTAGGAATTATGAAAAGTTAGGGTTTTTTGATTAACGATTCAATTTTTGATCATTTTAATTGTACAATTTGTAGAGGATTTGATAGCCCTAATATCATGTTCATATTCCTCTAATTATGCAATTAATAGGGATCAAAATTTAGGATTTTAGAAACCCTAATTTTTCCTAATTTTCCCGATTTTTCCCTAAAATTTTGGAATCGGGTGATAATCTGGAACTGCTCTTCGGTAACTGTTTCGTGGAGTATTAGTCGACTATAGTTATGGATTAGTCGACTAATAGTCCATCCAGAAAGTTACCCGACTCTCTGTTGGATTCAGGAGTCGACTTATAACTTTTGATTAGTCGACTAGTATAGTGTATAGTCGACTAACCATTTTGTCAAGTCGACTAATTTTCAACCGAAAGTTTGTCTTCCCACAGGAGTCGACTAATTAAATGTCAAGTCGACTTATAAAGTTTATGGTCGACTAATAATTTGGGTATAGTCGACTAATTTCCTCTTGTTCTAGTCGACTAGACCTAATCTGTAGTCGACTTGTCTTGACCCAAGTCGACTAGTCCTTTCTTGTAGTCGACTAATTGTTGCTTAATTCAATCATTAATGTTTGTTAACACATTTAAGCTATTGTGTTAATATTGATTGATGTTTGGTCAAGTAATGTATTGAGATATTATGGCTTTACTCAAATGAAAGTATTAGAGAATATTATTGGTTAGTTTTGTATTCATAAGGCTTATTGATTTAGTAGTTGCCAAAGTGACCTAGGTTAGTAAATCTTATGAATATATAACTACATAAAAGACTTGTCAATGTAAGTGACATTAAAGACAATAATATTCTCGATGGCGGTTCTAATTAGGAGATTGGGACTGGCCCAAAGGAAAGTCTCTTTCAAATAATTATGAACCGGATAGGGTAGTATAATTTATGTAACTTAGTGGTGTAGAATTGGATACCCAAAGGTAACAAGACTTACTATCTGAGTAACATAAATTATATTAGACCTACATAGGTGATAAAAGTTCTCACCTAAAGAGTGAACACTAGATATGCTTAGGTTTCGCCCAAAGGAGAAATCAAAGTGATATCAATAGTTCATCTTAATTAAATTTAAAACTTGTATTGATTCGAGGCATTAATGTGAGCTTGTCCTATTATGTTTCAGTGAACGTCCCTACTTCCCTCCACACTCATGCCACTAGCATTCCAGCCTTGGACGGTACAAACTTCTCAGAATGGTTTGAACATGTACAGTTTACACTGGGTGTCCTAGACCTAGACATGGCCTTAATAGTTGACAAAGCTGATGAAGTAACTGCTGAGAGTACAGCAGAACAGGTCAGCCATGCCAAAGCTTGGGAAAGGTCTAATAGGCTCAGTCTAATGTTCATTAAAATGACCATAGCCAATAACATCAAGACTTCACTCCCTCCTACAACTAAAGCATCTGAACTGTTAACTGCTGTCAAAGACCGATTTAAGTCAGCAGATAAGTCATTAGCTGGTACCTTAATGGCTGAACTTACCACCATGAAATATGATGGTAATAGAGGAGTTCAGCAACACATTCTAAACATGTCTGATAAGGCTGCTAAGCTAGGATCACTGGGTATGAAGGTTGATGAGTCCTTCTTGGTTCAATTTATCCTCAACTCACTTCCTTCACAGTTTGGGCCATTCAAGATCCACTACAATACTCATAAGGATAAGTGGAACTTAAATGAGCTAACTGGTATGTGTGTTCAAGAGGAGGTGAGACTGAGGCAAGAAGGACAGCACTCAGTGTTGGCAGTAACTTCAAGGGGTATCCAAAAGAAAGGTAAATATGGAAGAGGTAAGAGATTTCAATCAAATAAAGGAAATGACCATGGGGAAAGTAGCCAAGGTCATAGAAAAGCTTTCACTGTCAAATGCTACTTCTGTGGCAGAAAAGGACATGTGAAGAAGGACTGCAACAAGAGGAAAGCTTGGTTCGAAAAGAAAGGTACATATCTTTCTTTTGTATGTTATGAATCAAATCTTGCTGAAGTTCCTTCTAATACTTGGTGGATAGACTCTGGAGCCACAACTCATATAACTAATTCAATGCAGGGATTCCTTACAACCAGGAAACCGAAGGAAAGTGAGAGATTCGTCTTTATGGGGAACCGTCTCAAAGTGGAGGTCGAATATGTTGGTGTTTATCGACTACTCTTGGAGACGGGGCATCAGATGGATCTTGAGGATACTTTTTATGTACCTTCGATTTCAAGAAACTTAATGTCTTTATCCAAATTAGATGTTTTTGGATATTCTGTTTTGTTTAGTTGTGGAAAACTCTCTTTAGTGTATAATTCAATTCCGGTTGGACATGGAATTTTATGTGATGGTTTATATAAAATTTCATTGAATGATGAGTTTGCACAATCTTTATTATCTCTGCATTCGAATGTTGGTATAAAACGTGGCTTAATAAATGAAAAAATCCTCAATCTTGTGGCATAGGAGACTGGGGCATATCTCCAGGGATAGAATAATAAGATTAGTGAAGACTGGGATTTTGGATAACCTAGACTTCACTGATTTTGATGTGTGTGTGGATTGTATTAAAGGAAAACAAACCAAACACACTAAGAAAGGTGCCACAAGAAGTAAAAAACTCCTTGAAATAATTCATACAGATATATGCGGACCACTCTCCATTCCATGTTTTACTGGAGAGAGGTATTTCATTACCTTTATAGATGATCTATCACGTTATGGTTATGTTTATCTAATTAATGAAAAGTCTCAGGCTGTTGACATCCTAGAGGTGTTCATTACAGAAGTCGAGAGACAATTAGATAGAAAGGTTAAAATCATTAGATCAGATAGAGGTGGTGAATTTTATGGTAGATATGATGAGTCAGGACAACATCCTGGTCCATTTGCCAAATTTCTAGAAAAGCGTGGCATTTGTGCTCAATACACAATGTCAGGTACACCTCAGCAGAACGGTGTTGCTGAAAGGCGGAATAGAACTCTTATGGATATGGTTAGGAGCATGTTGAGCTTCTCAAATGTACCCAATTCATTGTGGAATGAAGCCTTAAAGACTGCTATGTATATCTTGAACAGGGTTCCTAGTAAGGCTGTCCCAACAACTCCTTTCGAGTTGTGGACTGGTAGGAAACCCAGTTTAAGACACTTACATGTTTGGGTTGTCCAGCAGAGGCTAGAATTTATAATCCACAAGAAAAGAAATTAGACTTAAAAACCATATCTGGGTATTTCATTAGTTATCCAGATAAGTCTAAGGGATACAAATTTTATTGTCCTAACCATAGTACAAGAATAGTTGAAACTGGTAATGTCAGATTCCTGGAAAATGGTGAAATTAGTGGGAGTACTGAACCAAGAAAGGTAGATCTTGAAGTGGTAAGGGTAAATATCCCAATACCTTTTCCTTCAAGAGAGATTGTTGTACCTCAGCTTGATCATCAAGTTGAGATTCCAGAACAACAAGTTAATGTTGGTTCACCACTCCATGAGGATATTCCCATTGAAAATATAGTAGAACCACCACAACCGGCAGCTTTGAGAAGATCTCAAAGGGAAAGAAGATCTGCCATTTCAGATGACTATGTGGTGTATCTACAGGAATCTGACTATGATATTGGGATTAATAAAGATCCAGTTTCATTTTCACAAGCCATAGAATGCAATGATTCTAGTAAATGGGTTGATGCTATGAAAGATGAGTTAAAATCTATGGACCAAAATCAAGTCTGGGATCTCGTTGAATTACCTTATAACTGTAAGAAAGTCGGGTGTAAATGGGTCTTTAAGACCAAGCGCGACTCTAAAGGCAATATCGAACGATATAAGGCTAGACTTGTGGCCAAAGGTTTCACTCAGAAAGAAGGCATTGACTATACATAGACCTTCTCTCCAGTATCAAAGAAGGATTCTCTTAGAATCATTATGGCACTTGTAGCTCATTATGATTTGGAGTTACATCAAATGGATGTGAAAACTGCTTTTCTTAATGGAGATTTGGATGAGGATATCTACATGGAGCAACCTGAAGGGTTCGCAATTAAAGAACAAGAACACTTGGCTTGTAAATTAAAGAAATCTATATATGGACTTAAACAAGCTTCCAGGCAATGGTATATAAAGTTTAATGATACCATTACCTCTTTTGGATTTACAGAAAATACTGTTGATCAGTGTATATATCTAAAGATCAGTGGGAGCAAGTTTATTTTCTTGGTTCTGTATGTAGATGACATCTTATTAGCCAGTAGTGATCTTGGTTTGCTATATGAGACTAAAAGTTATCTAACCAAGAACTTTCAGATGGTTGATATGGGTGAGGCAAATTATGTTATTGGCATAGAGATCTTCAGGGATAGATCTCGAGGATTGCTAGGATTGTCTCAGAAAGGATATATCAATCGAGTCTTGGAAAGATTCCATATGGAAATGTGTTCAGTCAGTCCTGCACCCATTCAGAAGGGTGACAGATTAAGTGGTAGCCAGTGTCCCAGAAATGACTTAGAAAAAGGTCAAATGCAGAAAGTTCCGTATGCATCAGCTGTTGGAGCTTGATGTATGCAAGCACTTGTACCAGGCCAGATATCAGCTTTGCTGTTGGGATGTTGGGAAGATACCAGAGCAATCCAGGAATGGAGCACTGGAAGTTAGCTAAGAAGGTTATGCGGTATCTTCAAGGGACGAAGGACCATATGCTCACATATAGGAGATCTGATCAGTTGGAGGTGATCGGCTATTCAGACTCAGATTTTGGTGTTGCCCAGATAGCAGGAAGTCTACTTCAGGCTTCATTTTCTTGCTAGCAGGTGGGGCAATCTCGTGGAAGAGTGTGAAGCAGTCCATTATTGCTTCATCCACGATGGAGGCTGAGTTTATAGCATGTTTTGAAGCCTCGAATCATGCATTATGGTTAAGGAATTTCATCTCAGCACTTGGTGTAGTTGACTCTATTGCCAGGCCGCTGACGATATATTGTGATAATACAGCAGCCGTATTTTTCTCTAAGAATGGTAAGTACTCTAATGGTTCTAGACACATAGAACTTAAGTACTTGGTGGTTAGAGAAAGAGTTGAGAAACAAAAGGTGTCAATTGTAAGTATAAGTACCACTTTAATGGTTGCTGATCCAATGACAAAAGGATTGCCTCCAAAGACATTCAAGGAACATGTTGTAAGAATGGGTCTTTTGGGCAATCTGTAAATGTGTATTTTGGTACTTATGTAATTGACATTATTGTACAAATAAAAGTTTGTTTCTGTGTTTCCTGTTATCCAATTATGTGTGCACATATTATGTTTGGATGTTTGTTAAACAGGAAATGTCTTTACAAGACAATTACAGGGGTCATTTTGGTTATGGACTCATTAGTAAGGGTTATCAATGTTGTGGTACATAGAAGGGAGTATGACGTGGATGTTGTATAAACGCTATGACTCGCATTGGTGGTCCAAGCTAATTGCAGTATTACAGTTTTACATATTTGGGCTTATCAGTTGTTATTTTTAAAATTCGTGCACGTGTCAAAGTTTTTCAGTATGGAATCCAATGGAGTCAAAATGATTTTGAAAATGAGTCTTTTCTTTTATTTTGTTTTCTAAAGTTTTTTAACCTAATCGGTTAGTGGCCCAAGTGGGAGAATGTTAATCTCATGTGAAGGTGGCCCACTTAACCTTGGTTATTTGCATTGGATTCCTATTAAAGTTAACTGATATTAAGGGTGCCCATATTAAAGTCACATTATATAGTTATTTTTGGTCACTTGAAATATAAAGGGGCCATGATGGAAAGGCTTTATTTCAAGTGGACTTATTTGCAAATGTGCGACCCACTTTTCTCCTCCTGTAAAGAAATCAAAACATACGCTCATTTTATCGTGAGTATCTCCATCAGAAAAGAAAGAGAGTTTTGAGAAAGGAAAAAGGAGCAGAGAGAAGAGGATCCATTGCAATTAGGGTTTGCAGATTCAAGAGCAAGGAATCAAGGTCTTCTCCAACCTTCATCCAATCTTCACCAATGGCTTCAGGTATGGTGATTTACAGTATTGCATATTTAGGTTTTTTATCTATTTCTTGAGATGCTTTATTGATTCTTGATCCATGGTTTCAATTTAATCCGCATTATAGATGTATAATATTTCCAACAGTCGAACCAAAGTTGACCCGTATCTTACACTTGAACGAAAGTAAGAAAAATGACAAAGATTAAAAATCAGAATTCAGACACAATTCTGAAATCTGAGCAAGACTTTAAAGAATCTTCTTTAAAGAACTTAATTTATTCATTATATTTGATTGAGTTTTGAAATTCTCAGTTATCGGAGTTGTGAGTTTTGGAGTGGAATTCTTACCTTTATATAAAGATTAGGAGGAAGCCTTTTTGAGTAGACACATCTATTCAATCGGAATGGGCGAACCGTTCTGAACAGACACATCTGTTTAGTTGGAACGGGCATAACAATCCCGACCAAAACATCCGTTCATCAAACAGACATATCCATTCGGTCAAAACTGATTGCATGCGAACAGACACATCTATTCGGTTGGAACGGGCGCAACCGTTTTGAACAGACACATTCGTGTGCTACTTCCAATGTGGGATTAAAAAGTTTTTACATTTTTTGTCCCATTTAGCTCTTGTTTTAGGCTAACTTTTGACTTGAATATCTCATTCATTTGGAACCGAAATTGAACATGCGATTTCATCCCCAATGGAAGAAGAACACATTCCAACCATCTCTCGTGGGTTTCGAGCAGCGGGTCTCCTCTAAAATTCAGCTCAAATTCTCTCAAAAACTCACTGAGTTAATTCCAAGTTTCAAACAATCTTTCACAATGAATGGAGATTCAAGAAATTACAAATATTATGAGACAGGCTCACTACTGAAATGCACTGTAGGAAAGAAACTACTTAAAGATAGGTGAACTAGGTCTTAAACATTTCGTAGTGACACCCTTGTCAGACTTACTGGCCAATCAGTGAATTAGGTCTTAAACTGTTGGTTGTTTGTGTAAGCCAAGTCAACTGGCCTCATGCAGTAACTTTTTAAAATCAACTTTGATTTCGGTTATGTCCATTTCAGCTCTGGACATTCTTGATTTCAAAGAGTGTGTTTAAAGAATCATAGTCTTCACAGAGATTCTCAAATAGTCGGCCCACCTTTACACTCACATAGATGATCGTCCCATTAAGAGTAGTCTACTCTACCCCACTTATTTTGATAACAAGCTATAGGCACCATTAAAAGAGTTAGCTTATCGTAAATTCAATTGTAAAAAGCACTTGAGTGTACTATAGAATTAGGTTGGAGTCAAACTTCAAATGCTTACTCACAGAGTCAATCATAATTAGTTTTTTTCTCTTGAGCTTAGTCTATGGGATCTCCAGTCGCTAAGTGAGATTTTTATTAAACTGACTCGGTATGATTTGGCTTTTAGCGTCATTCCCTTCGATGCGCAGTTTATATGCTCTTCACTCAAACCTTTAGTGAACGGATCCGCTAAGTTATCTTTTGATGTCACAAAGTCAACTAAGATAATTCTATTTGAGAGCAACTGTCTAACGTATTATATATTTAACGGATGTGTCTAGACTTACCATTATATACAAAATTTTGTACCCTAAAATCATTGATTGGTTGTCGTAGTGAATGCATATGATGGTCACTCACTTAGGCCATAAAGGTATATCCTCCCAAATTGTCGAAGCCACTCTACTTATAAGGCTATAAATTCTGATTTCATTGTGGAATGGGCTATGCAAGTTTGTTTGGAGGATTTTCAAGATATGGTCGCGCCTCCGAGAGTAAAGATGTATCCGCTAGTTGATTTTGATTACGAGAAATCTGCAATCCAGTTTGCATCATTATAAAGTGGATACTTCTTATATTTCAAGGCATACTCTTTGGTATTCTTCAAGTAGCCCACTACTCGCAGTAGGCAGTCCAATAATCGTCACTAAGATATTAGTATACCCACTCAATTTGCTTACAGTGTAAGCTATATCGAGTCTAGTATAATTTATTAAATACATTAGACTTTTGATAATTTGATAATACTCCAACTGTCACTTTTCAGCTCATGTATTCTTTTGAAGGTGGATGTGTGGGAGAAAATAATTTGTATTCCTTTTGATCCCATGTTCCTTAAATCTTTCTATCATCTTGTCCACGTAATATGACTGAGATAAATTGATTCCATCTGGTGTTCTACTAATTTTAATTTTTAAAATTACATCAGCAACACTCAAATTTCATATCAAAGTTGTTAAATAACATCATTTTAGTGGACTTAATAACTTCAATATTAGTCCCGGGTATCAACATGTCTACAAAGAGATATACAATGATATTTGTATTTTCAACTGTTTTAGTTTAAACACACTTGTCGCGTTCGTTAATAGTAAATTCATCCTTGATTATGACACTACCGAACTCTCATCCTACTATTTAGGAGTCTGTTTCAACTTCTTTTAATATTTGTACTTTTGGTGTAGACGTAGTCTCCATAAATATTTGAGGCTCGCTTTCAAGCTCAAATGCTATGAAGTTTGGATCAAAGAATTCAAAGATTCTCGATCTCTTATTCCTTCTTAGTTCAACTTCTGCATCAATTGTCAGTTCACTGGGCTCTTCGTCTCTGGAGGTTGTTTGATGTGTTAATTCTCAGAAGTCTTGTCATTTTTCTATTTTTACGAAAAGACGTCTTCAAAAATCACATCATCTCTTAATTCAATAATCATATTTACATGAATATCCGGTATTTCTGATTTGTGTACCAGAAAATTTTAGGCATTGTTATTAAGGCATAACCTATGAAAATGCAGTCCACTATTTTAGACTCCAACTTAGTCTTCTTAGAAAGTACGCTGGTACTTTTGCAAGACACCCCCACATTTTGAGGTAAAGGTAGAAAGGAGGCTTCCATGCCATAACTAAATGGAATAAGACCAAGTTTTTGTGGGGTACCATGAGCTGCGGTTAATAGGGTCCCCCTCCCAAGTTCTATGGTGATCCAGAACTTACGAGTATAGAATTGCACATCTCTTTAAAATTTTGTTCTTTCTTTCAACAATCTCATTCTGCAGAGAAATGTATGGTGCTATGATTTAGTGGATTATATCAAAATTAGTACACAAGTCACTGAATTCATTTGATTCATATTTTCCTTTTCGATCCAATTTTAGAATTTTTATATTTTTGTTGAGTTAATTCTCAACCTTGACTTTGTATGTTATAAACATACTTATG